>VCAZ01000177.1:27500-263356 GCA_005784505.1 Bagarius yarrelli | reverse complement strand
AACCTCTTCTGATCCTAAGGTAGAATAATTTGACAATAAAGGAAAAGACAAGTCATAAGTGGAAAATGTAAGGTTATCTGGAGAGGTGGTGAAGGTCTGGCAGATTTGCCTATTCTTTTCATCATAGAAGGAAGCAAAGTCCTCTAAAGACAGAAAGGATCGAGTAGGGGGAGCTGGGGGTATAATTAGTAATGAGAAGATTCTGTGAAGCTTTCATGGGTCTTTTGCTAAAGCTTTAAATTTTTCTTGTAGAAGGTGGTAGAAGAGTGTAGCAGGTGGCAAGATCAGTGTTAAGATGTCATATCTTCCATTCTCGCTGCTGAGTATCAGTTCTCTGTGGTTGTTGCGTAACACATTCGACAGCCAAGGAGCAGGGCGCAAAGTCTTCCTAGGTTTGGAGGACAAAAGGAGTAGAGCTTGCCTGATGGAAGTTTGAAGATGGAAAGAGTACTTTGAAGTGTTGATGAATGAGGAAAATAAAAGGAAGAAAAGGGTAGAAGAGGTAAACAATGTGGAGCAGGAAGTTCAAAAGATCAAGTTCATATGAAGTTAGGATTTCTTTGAAGAATATGAAAAAAGGAAAGACCCTTAACCCCTCCTGCTCCAGGGGCGCTGCATCATAGCTGACCCTGCGCTCTGACCCCAACTTACTAAGATGGGATATGCAAAAAATGCATAATGCAGGCAGAGGAGTTCAAGGTGGAGGTGGAACTGCATCAGGATCACTTGAGCTCCTTCTTGTTGTGTATCGTTGACTGACAACAGGAATCTCCTTAGACAATGATGTTGAGATGACTGTTGTGTAAAGGTAAAGAAGCGGTACAGGCAGGCTGGAATAGGAGGAATATTAAATATTGTAGGAGGTTTTTAAAATAAAGCTACCAGGCATAAAGCAAAGAGGAAGACCAAGAGGAGATTAGGATGTGAGTGGTGGAGTAAAGAAGATGTAGAGAATAGGGGTTGGCATGACGACCCTTCAAGGGCTCACCAAGTCTTTAACAGGTTTAAGCTTATTAGAATGCTATGTTTACTGCTGTTCTTTCTATAATGCCTTTTATTTTGGCAAGAATCAAAGTACTACTCATCAGTCCCCAGGTTTCTCTGGTAAACATTTCAATCTGGTCTACATAATTTCTCCATTTCGTCCTCCACATCAAATTCCCCAAGTTTGTCTTGGTTGGGGAGAAGTTGAATCACATGCTGGTGGTCGGCGAGCATTCATCATAGCTACCCTCTCACACCCCCAGGGCCATCTGGATACGGGTTTGTTATAAATATAATCATTGAAATTCTATTAGTCTGTCTTGCAGAATGTCAGTTTTAAGGAAGAGGGCTTACTATTTCAGCGAACATTATTCACTTTCTTGGATATCCTTCCTGTACACTGTAGATTTGACTTTGGCCATAATCTGTCTCTAACTTCACTAAACAATTAGTTAAGGTCTTGTAGAATTTTTAGATCTCTCCATAGACTATCTTTTAGCATGTTGTCAGGGAAATACTTTTTTCAGACAAAAATATCAAATATCATCATATTCATTTCTTTCAAGATTAGTCTGGCTATTATACTATAACACCTACAGCATTGTCGCTAAGGAAGGGGAGCTAGCACGATTTAGGGCTCACACACTTTGGGCCCCTAAAGAGCCCTGTCTTATTAATGGTATAGCTAAAAAGGGTGTGGCAACTTCCACATTTCTGGGTAGGCTTTCACTAGACTCTTAAATACTGAGGAAGACACAAAAATTTTATAAGATCAGACACTAATGTTGGGTGAGGAGGTTTGGGTGCAGTCAGCATTCCAGTTCACAGTTCAGTTTTTATATTTTTATTTTTAATGTATGCTTAATTTATTGTAAATGTGTAATTGGAGTAAGTGTATTACTTTTTTACATAATACTACTTTCAAATTTTATTTTTTTATGTTTTACTTTTCTAAATAAGCGAGCGGCGAAACACAAAGCAGCAAGACTTACAGATATAATCAAAGCGAAACAACAACAAAAACATAAACTAAAGCATGATAATGATGTGCGTGCCTGAATGATTATTCATACCCCTTGAAGGTTTCACATTTTGTCCCTTACAGCCACAAACTTAATTGTATTTGATTGAGATTTTATGAATAGACGACACAAAGTAGCATATAATTGGGAGTGGAACAAAATCGTCCCGAAAATATAAAAAATAGTATTGTTAGAAAATACAATCTAAAAAGTGTGGTTGCATTGTATCAGTCCCCCTGTGTTACACTTTGTAAATCCAGCTTTCGCTGCAATTACTGCTGCAAGTCTTTTGGTTATGACCAGCTTTTCACATCTAAAGAGTGAAATTTTTGCTAATTCTTTTGCAAATAGCTCAAGCTCACCAGACTGATGGGAAGCATCTGTGAACGCAATTTCAAGTCTTGCCGCATATGCTCAATGGGCTTTGTCTGACTTTGGCCATTCTAACACATGATTTCTTTAATCCAACAATTCATTTCAGCTTTGGCTGTATGTTTAGGTCATCAGGTTATTGTAAATTTAAGGTGCTAAAGGTTATTGTAATTACCCGCGAAAACCAGTAGAAGGCTATACAACTGGAAGTATTTTGAAGGTCATCATGTCTTGACAAAGACAAACCTCTGGTTTTTATATACATATTGGAGGCTGTCCTATGAGTTATCTAATGATCTTTAGATTGTTAAGACTGCAACATATTGCTTTCTAAAGGTGATCTCCTTCCAGTCTCAAGTCTTTTTCGCCTCCAACAGGTTTTCTTCCAGGATTGCCCTGTATTAGCCACAACCATGTTCCAGTGGGGATGGTGTTTTCAGAATAATAATAAGCATTATTTTTTTGCACACAACGCTTTGCATCGGCCAAAGTTCAGCTTTGGTCCATCTGACCAGAGCACCATTTCCCCTATTTTGCCCTGATCCCTACAGGGCTTGTGGAAACTGCAATTGGGACTCTATGTCTTTTTTTCACAATGTCTTTTTTTGCCTTTTGTCTGGTGAGTTCTTGTCTTCATGATACTGTTTTTTCTAGTGTTCTCTAACAAACACTGAAGTCTTCACAGAACAGGTGTATTTATAGGGGATTAATTACACACGTAAACTTTATTAACTATAGGTGACTACTAAAGCTCGATTGCACTAGATTTTATTAAGGGGTATCAGAGTACAGGGGCGAATACAATGCACACCACACTTTTCAGATTTTTATTAGCTAAAATTTTTTGAAACTTTGACTCTTTGCTGCTTTGTGTTGATCTGTTCAAATTTCAATAAAACTTTAAGTCTGTGGCTGCAAAATGTGAAAATTACAAGGGGTCAATCCTTTTTCATTTTAAATGATCATGGGGAAAAGTGGGAGCCATGTAGAACATGTGTTTTCTGTGCTCAGTAGAGTTGTACATGCAGGGTTATGTAATATGCAGGCTGATCGGTAACAAGTGCAGAATGTCTACAATCCTGATGTCTTTTAAATGAATGACAATATAGTATACATTTGTTTTATCTTTATTCGAGAAATGCACTTTACCAAAAATACAACATGCTTTCGATATATATTACATCATGTTCAACCCAAAATCTTATGTTTTGTCTTTAATGTTTTATTGCATCATAAAAGCATGCCATTATGTATAGTATCAGGGTGTAATGCTAGTGGAGTATTATAATCAAATCTTTGGTGAATCACTTTGTATGTATGACTGCACACTTCATAGTCTCCTAAGAAGTTCCACAGAACTGAGCCATGCCCAAAAATACTAGGCAAATTACTCCAAAGGTTGTACATTTTTCACACCAATGAAACCATTGCTAAATATCTGATGCCCATGTGTTATTTTGTAGAACAAATGAAGAAGATGATAGCTTTATTTCACAAATATACATGTTTTATGTGGTTCAGGAAGCCACCATTTGTAGGATTTATTAAGCTGATCCTTATAGGTAAGTCCATGTCACTTAAAACTAGTAACAGCTTGAAATTGCTGAAAAGTTACTAAAATTAATAATAATCATTTTGCAATGTAATTCCACTGAAATTGTCTTAACAGATTACGCTATAAACACTCATTCCACCTGATGATGTTCTTTTGCTTGTTTCCTATGAGTTAACCTCCAGTTACATCACTGCTGCATTTTCCTTAAACAACCCAGCAGTCCCAAGTAATGAGAACAAAAAACTGATGGCCAACAACTTTGGATCGCTTTATGTTTAATGATCCTACAACTTTCCCTATAAGGGCACTTTCACAAGTTCACAACAGATGAACCATATGAAAAGTAAGCACGAGGAATTTGTGAAATCATCCAAAAAGTCATGTAATATCTTTTGACCACTTTATGCTGACTTAAGAAATCTTATTCTTAGCTTCAGTTCTGAAAGAAAGAAAAAAAACATTTCTGTCAGGGGAATTGCAACAGTTGAAAACTATAATACTATTAATTTATGCACAAGCTTCTCTTATGCCCAAATTCTTGCGAATTTGATTTTTATGTCTTTTATATTTACTATCTACTCTAATGCAATTTTTTTACCTGTGTCTGCAGCATTTTTTAAAAGTTAACTGATCTGGATATCAAATAATTAAGCCTTAATCAAAGCAAGTCCACTAAGAATAACCACATAGCAATTTCTCTGGCTTAGCTCGGCTCCACACTGGCTTTTGCTTGCCCCAAATACCTCATGAATTACGGCCCTTTTCGACCAGTCGGATTCCAGACAGGGGCCACAAGTTAAAACCCTACTCCCCGACTTGGGCGATCAGGATGTCCCTGCAACCAAACACACCTTAAATAAACAATCAACACCATTTTTAACCAAAACTCCCAGACGGAGCCACATCTGAGGTGAATCGAATTGTTTAAAGCATCTTTACATAAACTTCATTAGAACAGTCAATTTGATTGATACCCAACTAAGCAAGCCAGAGGGACGCGGCAGGACTCCATCGTAACATAATAGAGAAAAAACCTTGGTAGAGCCAGGCTCATTCGGGGGGTCTTTCTCCTCGACCAGATAAACCTAGGTTCCCCATGCTGCAGTAAAGTTTCAGTGGTCTTGTCCGATGGCCGCTTAGACAGAAAAACTACTTATTGTCTCCAGTATGGTGGTGATGGCAGCTGTCCTATATGCCAACCAGATAGGTTCCACATGTCAGTCTAACAAAAACCATAACCAATCCACTTAAACACTCCTCCCAGATTAATAGAACAACAACAGTTTCTGAATAAATATTTATTAATGTTAAATGTTTATTATCATTAGTATTGACAAATTGTCAAATTGGCTCTGTAACATTCATGATTCTGTCATCAAACAAGTTGCACTCGGACAAGCTTCTGAACTCTTTTAAAAATCCTTTTTGTCATACTTTTCATACTTTGTTCTTTATCCTCCCTTCTGCCACTATCTCTGATTGGGTCAGATATAGCCCAAAATAAATCTTTTTCTGTGGCTCAGATGTAAGTTACACTCACGGCCCTGAAAACAGCAGCACACTGGTGTGTAATAACTTGAATGAACAGTAATGCGTCTATTCGATAAAAAACAAATATTACCCTAAAAACTAAACCCAGGACCTTTGAACAAACAGTCTGTATTGTATTTTTTCATCTAGTCTTTAAAGAATTTAAAGGTTCCCTTTCTGTCGCTCACGCCGATGTTGTGTCGACTGATGACACTAGGGGTCACGTTTTGGGAGCCCGAATAACCTTTAATCTAATTTAAAGAAGGCCAATGAAATTGGACGAGCAGAATTTGCATAGCCGGAAACGCCCCGTAGTTTTTTTTCCGGTATAAATAGCTGGCTGCGATACTGCTCATCATTCTGTTTTTCGGAGCTGAATGTGCGTCTTCTCAGCGCAGCGCGCAAGCAAGCAAGCAAGCGAGCGAGCAGCAGCAGGCCGGAGAAGAAGCGATTACCTTAAAAAAAGCGTCGCTGGATCAGGAGCACGATCAGCGGTCTCTCTCGCGGCGGCATCCAACCAGGAAGTGCGGGAGGACCCCTGGGTGCGTTGGCGGTGCCCGCAGCAGTGGGTGAGCAAAAAATTCCTAAGAGTTATTTTTTCTCGGTTAAGGGGTGTTTTACGGCGAGAACGTTGATTTATCATGGTTTCTTGGCCGTGTGTTTCTGGGGTCTATTGCGTCGATGACCGGCTGATGCTGTTTTTGTGTTTGGGTTATTCCCACACAAGAAATGCTTTCATGCATGGGAACGTGCTCGGCTGGAGGTTTTTGCCCAGCAACTCTGCTGAGCCGGCGCGGCCAGGGCCGGGCGTCAGTTCAGAGCGTGAAGCCGAGATGGCAGCCGTACTGGCCCGGGCAGCCAAAGCCATCGGGCTGCGGTGGTCTCGGCTCTCACTCCCGCGGGGGGGGACCAGCAAGAGGGTATGAGGACGTCATTTTCATTGTACCCAAGAAGGGGGCAGGGTGCAGGCCGATCCTGGATTTGAGGACGCTGAACCGGGCTCTTCACAGCTTCCCTTTCAGGATGCTAACTCAAAACACATTTTAACGTGGTAGACCTGAAGGACGCGTACTTCCATGTTTCGGTCCTTCCAAGACACAGACCTTTTCTGCGGTTTTCCTTCGAAGGTCATGCATACAGTACAATGTCCTCCCTTTGGGCTGTCCCTGTCTCCGCGGTCTTCACGAAGCTCGCGGAGGCTGGCCTTAGCCCCCCTCCGAGAGGCGGTCCATACGCTCCTCAATTAACTCGACACTGGCTAATCATTAGCTCACTCATGAGACGTTTGTGGTTACGCACAGGACAGGGTGCTCCACCACCTTGCCCAGTTGGGCTTCATGGTCAACTGGGAGAAGAGCAAACTCTCCCCTGTGCAGAGTATCTCTTTTCTGTGTATCCATTTGGATTCGGTCGTGATGAGGGCTTGGCTCTCCCCAAAGTGGGCCCAGGCGGTGCTGAGATGTGTTGAGCTCTCTAAATCAGCTCTGGCAATTCCAGAGGCTCCTGGGGCATTTGCAATCTTCAGCCGCAGTGTTATGCTGGGCCTGATTGCCACATGAGACCGCTTCAGCACTGGTGTCACGACCGGGGTCCTGAGATGAGCATGGCGCCCATGGCACACACATGATTGCAGGTAACCATGATGTGTTTCTGGATTCAGTCAGTGGGAGGACTCTTGTTCATACGGGCAGGTGTGCCCCTAGAGCAGGTTGTCCAGGCATGTGTCATTACGGACAGATGCGTCGACCACGGGCTGGGGGCGCCGTATGCAATGGGCAGGCAGCCGTGGGGGTGTGGACGGGCCCCCGTGGGGAGTGGAATATAAAGAGCGGGAACCAGCACAGGGCTCAAATCTGTGCGGGCCACTCATGTTGCTCTCATGACAGAGACCCCATTGGGGTGAGTGGAGGCTCCACCCACAGACGTCCAGTTGATTGGAGGCGGTTTGGCAGGCACAGGTGGATCTGTTTGCCTCGTCGAATCGACTCACTGCCAGTGTGGTATTCCCTGGCCGAGGCCCCCCTCAGCATGGATGCCTGGAACACAGCTGGCCCAAGAGACTGCACAGTACGCTTTTCCCCCAGTGAGCCTCATGGCACAGGTTCTGTGCAGGGTCAGGGAGGACCGAAGCAGCTGCTGCTCGTGGAGCCTTACTGAACTAGTTCTGTGCAGTAGCACCCCCTGGCCAATTCCCCTGAGGAGAGACCTTCGTTTGAGGGGCACGTTATGGCACCCACGCTCCGGATCTCTGGATGCTCCTGTGGGGGTCTCTGGACACGACCAGGAGGACTTAAGAGATCTGCACCCGCTGTGGTGAACACCATCATTCAGCTAGAAGCCCCCTCAACGAGGCGGCTGTACGACCTGAAGTGGCATATCTTTGTCGATTGGTGTGGCCTTCCGTGGGGAAGACCACAGAGATGTGACATCAGATCGTTCTCTCCTTCCTACAAGCAGGGCTGGATAGGCGCCTTTCTGCCTCTACCCTCAAAGTGTACGTCGCTGCCATTTCAGCAGGCCACGACATGATAGGGGCAGATCGGTGGGAAGGCATGATCCTGTGATCAGTTTCCTCAGAGGCTGCAGAAGGATGCGCCCTCCGGCACCGCACCTCGTTCCCTCTTGGGATCTATCTGTGGTCCTCCAGGGACTACAGGGAGACCCATTCGAGCCCTTGCAGTCGGCAGAACATAGAGCCCTTTCTCTGAAGATGGCCTTGCTGACCGCACTTACCTCAATCAAGAGGGTGGGGGACCTGCACGCCTTCTCTGTCGACAGAACGTGCCTGGAATTTGGCCTGGCAGACTCTCAAGTTGTCCTGAGACGTAGGCCGGGCTACATGCCCAAGGTACCCACCACTCCCTTTCGGGGTCAGGTGGTGACCTCGAAGAGGAAGGCGGAAAGGGGACGCTGAAGGATCTTCAAAGGATCTACCACTGGATAGTGGAAGCGATCCGTGAGGCCTAGAGGACGAATGCTCACTCCACCAGGGGGGTTGCCGCCACATCAGCGAATGGGGCTTCATTAGCGGACATATGTAGAGTTGCAGGTTGGGCTACTCCCAAAACATTCGCTAGGTTTTACAACCTACGGCTGGAACCCGTGTCTTCCAGAGTCTTGTGCGTTGGCCTAGATTCTGGGGACGGGTAGGGTGTAGTGCTTTCCACCGGCGCCCCTCCCCTCTGGGGTAGGATTGCGCCACTTGGGTCCTGTATGGGCCTGTTCCTGATGCAGGATCGCCTCTTATCCTTCCATCAAGCTGGCCCCCTAGCCAGTCCAGTGGAGGGACTAGCCGGGGGAGACCAGAGCTAGGTGGTTCTTCCTGGAACCCTAGCTAGGTTAGTCCACATGTAGTGGCTCCTCTGTCGGCCCCATGTGTTTTTTTTCACTGAGGTAAGTGTTCCTGGCACAGTGTTCCCCTCTCCCTGAACGCTTTCTAGGTCTTGAGTCCCCGGCTCTGGTTGTCTCCCCCTGGTGCAGAGCCCACCCCGGGGCCTTTCCTAAGTAGTACTGCCTTGTGTCAGTCCTTGGGTGACTCTTCGCATATTATCCCCCCAGCTGGCGGGATGTGATGTCTGTAGGGCCCCTGCCACTGGGAGGGGCCTGGTCCCAGCACACGGTTTCCAGCGTGATATGTACATATAAGGTGAGTGTTATGAAAAGGCTAACGCTGTGGCTTTTGCCTACGTTAGCCCTCCCCCTTGTGGGAGGGGGGTAGGCTCCCAGGCTGTTGGTAGGTCATGAGGTTGAGCAAGGCTGCACTTTGACACGCTGTTTCCTGTCGGCACTTACCTTCGGTAGACCCCTGACGCAGCCCGGCAGCAGTGGCATCCCCCAGTGTCATCATTCAAGACAACGTCGGAGTGAGCGACAGAAAGGGAATGTCTCGGTTACGTATGGTAACCCTCGTTCCCTGACGGAGGGAACAGAGACATTGTGTCCCTCATGCCACTGCACTGGGGAGTCGTCATTCGGCTCCTCAGGACAGAACGATGAGCAGTATCGCAGACAGCTTATTTATACCGGAAGTACGGGCGTTACCTGCTATGCAAATTGTGCTCATCTAATTTCATTTTCCTTTTCAAATTAGATCAAAGGTATTCAGGCTCCCAAAACTCGACACAACGTCTCCGTTCCCTCCATCAGGGAACGAGGGTCACCATATGTAACCAAGACGATTTGTATGTTGTGTTTTATTTGTAAAACCTAATAAATACAATGGTAAAAAAGGATGAATGACAGTGTTGGGCATAAATTTGAATTTACCAATCACAACATTTCGTATCTGTAGGTGCATCTTTTCACAATTCTGATCAGTTGTACCACCATTAGAAGAGCTAGTGTGTTTATCTGAAATCATTAATTAATGAGTTTAAAGCAGTGGTTTAATATTTTATAACATCAATCATTAAACCCCAAAAAAATAAAGAAAACACTGGTAAAAACTTTTTGTGTGCTCATGAGAAACTGTTTTTAGTTTAAATTTTAGGCTAATGTACTGTTAACTATGAGTCACAAAGGAAACTAATCACTAACCACTAATCAACAAATTAAATAATAAAACACTAATGAAATTTAAAAACATGTCAAACAAAAATATATAATTTTACCTGTAATTTTATATTTGGTCATATCATCCCTTCACACACTCTTCACACTCCTGCCCTTTGGAAAAAGGTAACATAGCATTTGGGTCCTCACAACCCGAATGTGTGCTTTTGCACTGTCTGGTTTAATATTTGTATTGTTATTTGCACTGTCTGTTCTGCACTGTTTGCACCAGGTTGCACACATGCACTTTTTCCGCTGAGACACTTATTCTGTAGTCTTTAGCTCTGTGTTTTTCTTTTGTTAAGTGGATCTTTGTTGTTTTGTGTAATTCTGTGTTGTTTTGTGTAGCACCATGGGGTCCTGGAGAAATATGTTTTCATATCACTGCATACTGCATCTGTTATATATGGTTGAAATGATAATAAAGCTTCTTGAACTTGGACTTGAACTTGGTATTACAGACATTTGCTTTAACCACAAATCATTGAATTGACGGTTTTTGACATCACCTGCCAAAGATGATTAAATTAAAGTGAGTTAAAATAGACTATTTTTCAGGAGTAGTAACGCTAATTTATTTTATTTGCAACATGTAGACATTTGCAACAAGTTTTAGTGCCACTGAAACAAATTGGTTTGTTTACTATCATTTATTCAAGCTCACATAAAGACTGGGAATTTTATGGTGACTTAAGAGTTGAACCTCAGCCCCAAGCATAATACATTACAGGTTTCTACTGCAGTTGCTACTATATTTGTAAGGTTTTGGTTATGCTATTGTTTTACGTTTGTTTGTTCATGTTTCATGTTTTCCTGTTTTATGTTTATGTTTGTTTGTTTCTTGTTTCAAGTTGTCATTTTTTATGCTTTATGTTTTGAGTTCTTGTTCTTTGTTCCTGCCTTTGTTTACTTCCTGTTTTGTCCTTGTCATGTGATCTCTGTTCTTTATGTGTTCCTATTAAGTAATCCATTTGTCTATGTGTCCTGTTTTCATTGGTTGCTTTGGTCATGTGTTGCTTCCTTGTTAGTTTTGTATATATAGCTCTTTGAAACCTTGTGTCATTTGTATTTAACTTTGTATTTCACTGCTCAGTGGGTCTTTGTTTATGCTAGTGTTCATGCTATGCTAAGTCAAGTTAAGTCTAGTCAAGTCAAGTCAAGTTTAGTTTATGTGTATGGTTTATTTCTTTATAAATAAACTGCACCTTGGGTTCTGTTCATAGGATTTGTCACAGAATCACCCACCTCTAGAATATGGGGTAAGGCAATATAAGGCAATTCCTCCATTGAGAATCATGTGGAGGAGTTTTGTGGACTTAATGACTTTTTTGTGTTTGATGATGTTGCTCTGAGGGACATTTTTCGGGTTGGACTTAATGACTCCATTCGGCTTTAGATGCTAGGGGGAAAAAAATCACTAGTCCATTGCGGAATACATAGACTATGCGTTGTGGTTGTAGCATTTAGGGATATCAAGGCACCCTATAGGCATTTAAGGCTGGTGTCTAGTGTGGAGGACCCACAGATGGGGTTGATTAGGGCTGCGGAAATTCCAAGGGCCTCAGCCCTGGCCCTTAAAGAGGCTATGCCTTTATCTGCAGCTCTCCCAGTAATAGGGCCAAGCCAGCCATGCCAGAGATGGCTCATGCCGAGCCTGCCATGCCAGAGATGGCCAACGCCACCCCCACAAGGGCTCCGCTTTATCCTACAGGCTATCCTGGGTTCCACAGCCTCCCTGTGGACTAGAAATTGGGATTTAGCGGGCTTCATGGGCCTAACCCACCATCACACCCCCTAGACCACCTCTGCTCCACCACGCTTCATAAGATGTTTATAGGGGGCTTATTTTGCTCCCTTAAAATCTAAACAGGTTCCTTTCTCGTGCATGTTTTCTTGAGTTCAACACTGAGCTTAGGGCAATGAAAACCAAGGATGGTTGTCTAGAAAGGCTATATAAGGCTATATTGTCTCATAATTTCTTCAATTGTAAAGCTGCTTTGTGACAATCACCATTGTAAAAAGCGCTATACAAATAAAACTGAATTGAATTGAATTGAATAAGAAAATTGGTCTTAATGTTGTTTCCTTGGCATAAACTTAACACATTAAGCAGCACAGGAATGCTCTTAATGTAGCTTGTTCATCTTACTTCTTTACTTTCATTATTAAGTCTAAAAAACAGGCCCAGAGCACTATGATTAAAAATGGTTTTAATGCCATGCTTTTTTTTTTATTTATTACCCCCACAGTGGTTGATGAGATAATCTTTACTAGTGTTCTTGATTCTGCATCTACCTCTTTACTAAAAAATTGTCTGCCTGCTTTGTCACTACCCATCACTCATTTCATAAATGATTATTACTGGAATATCACATTCACAAATCATCTACCAATTCAGTTCTGGTGTACCTCAAGGTTCAAATTGGAAGTAATTCTAATAGACTCTAAAAGTATTGCATCCAAGCTTTTTGGCCAGCTGATAGATGGCGATCCGATTACTATAGTCTGCAATCTTTGCATTCTCAATGATTCCACTTATTCATTTAATGCTCACATCTGTAAAGTGGTAAAGATGGCTTTTTTCCATCTAGGTAATATCTCTCTTAATCGACCCACTCTCAGTCGGCAGGATGCTGCGACTGTTATGCCTTCATCACTTATTATCTAGATTAGTGTGATTCACTTCTTTATGGCCTGTCATCTAATTATATCAAATGACTACAATATGTTTAAAACTGTAGAGCTCACTTGATCACCCACACAAAAAAGTATGATCACATTATCCCTATCCTCTATCACCTTCACTGGCTTCTGATTTCTTTGCACATACACTACAAGATACTAACTCTTAATTATATAGCTCTGCATAACTTTGGTCCTGTATATCTATCTGCCTTGCTTCTGTCTTGTGTTCCTGTCCGCTCCTTAAGATCTTCTAGTGAGGATTGTTAGTTACCACTAAGTTTCGTCTGGTGACTTTAGAAGCTAGGTCATTCAGTGTTGCAACCCCCAGATTGTGGAATGCTCTTCCCCAAAACATGTATCAAGCATCTTTCCTTTTTTCATTCAAAAACCTCTTAAAAACACATTTGTTTTCTCTATGTATTACTCTACAGTTCTTAGTCTATAAACTGTACCCTGTCACAGACGTTTATCTATATTCTCTTTGTATTCTCTAACCTTGTAGGTGGTCTCTGTATATTACTCTTAGCGGTATGTTCTGTCTTCTAGTATTAATGCTTATTTGTTTCTCTTCTTAAACCTGACATGTCAAAAAGCGCTATATAAATAAAAAGTATTATTATTACTTAAATACAAAGATTTAAACAGGGGTTGTCACATTTCAGCAAATACATGTCGAACTAAATCGATAAATCGAACTAAAGCCTGGCCATAAATCTTTCGGACACGCTATGTGCATTTATTTATTTAAACATCTCTGGAAGATGTGTGTTGCACTTTTTAATGGGCTGTCTGGAAACAAAGCCATTATGACGCTCCATTGGAAAATAAGCACTTATGAGGATTAGCTAAATGCTTAAATTTCCATTCGCAATGAAGGTCACAGTACAGACTTCTTAATAACTGGTAGTACAGAGAAATTCTGCTGCCTCTTTCTAATTCAAATAAAAGAGCAAAACTTTTCTAGTCACAGATAGAGATAAAAAGAGAGAGAGGGCTAGTAGTTAAAAAGTAATTTATTGGCTATACCCTAATATTAAACAATATAGAGATGGGAATACTTTATATTAAATATTTAAAATACACAATAACCTGCCATGTGGTGTTTTTGTAGTTTTACCTGCTTCAAATGTAAACATGTGCTTAATTAACAATCACTTAAATTAATTTTTCAGGTTTCCTCTGGGGGTTTTCCCCATATTATTTTGTTCCAGAGAAGGTGTCCAGGGAATTACACAGGCACGAGTATAGGATGGAGCCGTAGAACATTAATTCTTTTTCCACCTCACTAACTTAAAATGGTGCCTGGTTTCAGTCTTATTAAACAGGGAGCTGTTCCATTGCAACATAGGTTGTCTTTAGACCAGTTAAATAACATTGTAAAGGATGTGTGTGTGTGTGTGTGTGTGTGTGCATATCTCTATACTGAACAACTATGTAATACAGATATTCTGTAATAATTCACACAATCACAAGCATATGAAAACTTATTTTGGGGAGGTTTAATTAGCTTAAAAACTGATAAATTTGCAGTTTTTGTGATGTAAAATATTTAAACCAAGTTCAATTTAACAAGACAGGTGCATTAGAAAATCTTGGAAAATTCTAATTATAGACTGATAGCACTGAAAGCGCACACACCACCCTCACCACCCAAAGCCACACCTCCAGAACACATGAACGGCCACATGATTCATTGTAGTAACAGAGCATTAATGCAATATATCATGTGTCATTTACTGGTGAGAAAACTTTATACCGAACATAAAAATACTATCTAATTACACACTGCTGCTGTAATTACAGGATTACATAGGCTACGTGTTAACAGGCCCAGTTTTTGCCAGCTATAGAAGGGTGGGCAGACGTGTTTCAAATTTAAAAAATATCTTTGTACACCCTGACAAAGCTCCAGGGTGCTGGGAGAGCTGGCGTGACTGTCTGTGTTTTCTATTCATATAATGATCTGGAGTCGTTTCCAGTAAGAGACCCTGAAACCACTGTGAACCATTAGGATAAATGGGTACATAAAATTATTGTGATCAGTTTGTGTCTTGGATTTATATTATAAATGAAACATTTCTATACCGCTTAAACCTATATACTAAGTATACTGTCCTTGACCGCATTAGCCTGTAAAAGTGTTCTTGCAACTAGTAACCTTTAAATAATGATATGTATTCTAACACCTTTTTTTTCCTACAATATACAGTATTACAGTTATGCTTGGTATTGTGACTGGTTTGTATTTGGGTATGTCGCATTCAATACTTTTTAATGTATATAGATGTTTGAACATTTGTCTGTTAATATATATATATATTTGACTACATACAATTTGTCTTTAAAGTGTACATAGTTTAAGTTACCAAAGCCATAAACATTATATCACTTTACAGATGGCTTTGCGACAGCCATTAGACTAGGTTAGCACAACCTTCTCTGTAAATTACACATACACATCTACCCACATACGCACACTAAGGAGACTGACACATTACCTTAAAACGAGCTTTAATTTCTAATTAGATATTCTAGATAGCTTGATTTAGATGCTTGCTAATGGCCAAATGGGAGATTCCATATTTATGGTGACATCTCTCATTTCGGCACACGTCTGCCTAATTTCCTCATCCCTGATTTCCCCTTTGGCTGTTCATGCAGCAAGTTTGCATAATGTGGAGGATATTTTTAAAACTTGATTACCACACTCACCCTTCAACATGAAATGCAGAAACGCCGGATAATTTAGAGGGATGTCGAGATCATCTACTATAATCAGGCCTTATTTTGTATCCTTGTCTTGTGTTGAAATTAATATATCATTTTGAGCTTTCTTTAAAATGTGTGTGTTAATCATATTAGTGCTGGGGGGGGGGTGGGGGGGGAGGGGGGGGGGGGGGGGGGGGGGGGGGGGGGGGGGGTCTATATACATTTCTGTTCTGTCTCCTGTGCCTCAAAATAGAAGCAGACTCAACTTGAAAACACTATTCTTAATGAAAGCAATTGACCCAGCGCAATAACTCACTGCAAGCTCAGAGGCTTACTACAGTGTTTCAGGGATCTATTTATTGACCAGCAGAGAACAAAAATAGCCTCCAAGGTACTAAGAAATGGCCATGCTGTACATTTTTTAACTACATAGTTAAAAGTACACATTTAGAACATTCTCATTGGTGCAGCCATTATTTACAAACAAACGTTATTTTAAAAACATTTTACATTGTCTTACATTAAAATACAAACAACCTCTTTTAATTCTTATGTACTGATTTTTTGAATATTTTAAACTTTTTTCTGCACCACATTATTCACCTCTTCTACCCTTTTCCCCTCTCATTTCCTCATTCATCAGCACTTCAAAGTACTCCTTCCATCTTCCCTGTACACTTCGCTCACCTTCGCATCTCTAACCTTTTGCACCCCCCCCCGCTTCGACTCCTGTATAAGTTATTCACAATATTCTTCCTTTTTAGCTTCCACCACTTAGTTTTTTCTTTCCCTAATTCACAACCTACTTGTGGGGCATAACCACTCAAAAGTGCCCTTTACTGTACCTGACAGTAAAGCTTTTTCTGAGTCTGATTCAGTTGGATAAATGTAGGTTTCTCCGAATAGGACATCTGCCAAATGCCAGCAATGTAAATGTGTAAAATGCCCAAAAATGTAAAATGCCCAAAAAATTGGGGGAAAATGGTAGGTGTATTTTCCAGCATCATCAAGCTGCCACTGTTGGGCCCCTAAGCAAATCCTTTAACCCTCAACTGCACAGATAAAAAATAGAAATAAATGTAAGTTACTTTAAATAAATGCCTGAAATGTAAATAAAGACATGATCAGGAAAACCTGCAAAGAGCACTTTTGGGATGAACCAGAACAACGACAGCACCCCAGACCCCCTCACCGAACATTAGTGCCTGATTTCTATTGTGGCTAAATAAACAAATTCCTACAGTCACACTATACAACCTAGTTGTAACAGGAAGTAGACTTGGAACACGGGATAGAATCAAACAGAACTTCCAGAAATTCCAGTGGAATGAAACAAGAAGGCAGTTTAAACAAACTTAAAGTCTTTGAAACTTACAGACAGCTTAGATAAACACAGGTAAACCCAAAACAGTGAAATCTCTTGTAAATGTCACTTTTAAACACCTGAAGCCTGAGGAGTCTGGTTTGAACATACCAGGGAACCACAAAGATGGTAGTCCTTCTTTCTTTTCCTTTTACCACTACACTGTTGGCATCAGTGGAAGTGTGTTAGCATGGTTTAAATCATACTTATCAAAACGCTGGCAAGAACAGTATAGAGTACACCAAGGCTCAGTTCTAGGACAGTTACTTTTTACACTTTACATGTTACCCCTGAGAAATATTATTACGAAACATGGTGTTAGCTTTTACTGCAATGCTGATGAAACTTAGCTATATATTTCTTTGCAGCCCGGAAAAACTAACTAAATGCATAGTCGATATATAATCACAGCACCTAGAGTTCTTACTAGAACCAGAAAGTATGATTATATTAGCCCAGTTCTGTCAACACTGCACTGGCTTCCTATTAAATATCGATAGATTAAAAATCCTGTTAATTACTTATAAAGCCCTGAACGGTTTAGCACCTAGTACCTGAGGTGAACTCCTATCCTATTATAGTCCTCCACGTCTGCTGCGCTCTCAAACCTGTGGCAATCTGATAATACCTAGAATAACAAAATCAACTGCAGATGGCAGATCCTTTTCGAATCTAGGGCCTAAACTTTGGAATAATTTACCCTGAACAGGTAGACACACTCTGCCAGTTTAAAACTAGATTAAAGACCCATCTTCTGACACCTGACTGAGTCTGGTTTCTCCCAAGGTTTTTCTCCATTCTGTCACTAATGAAGTTTTGGTTTCTTGCCGCTGTCGCCTCTGGCTTGCTTAGTTGGGGACTCAAAATGTATAGATATTAATTAAATTGTTTTGTAAAGTGTTTTATTGAGTGTTTAATATTGAGTATTTTGATGTAATTCTGTAAAGCTGCATTGAAACAATCTCGATTGTTAAAAGCGCTATAAAAATAAAGGTGACTTGACTTGACCAATAGTGAAATAGTGTGTGTGTAATTAGGGGAATCTGCTGCAGGTGTGTGTGTGTGTTTAGTATTTAGGGGAGTGTGAACGGTGAACTGAGGGAAAACCTGGTGTGTCTGTAACACTAGTACAGTGGAAAGTCTTAAGAGTGAGTAAGAGTGAGACTAAATCTGTAATAGAAGGGTAGATCTCCATAACAAAAGTAAGGCTTGTTAATGTTTCTTTTGTTATTATTGTAAATAACAATAATTTGTGATTATTGTGAATAAGTGTTGTAATTAAGACTTAAAGGATTTATTTTGCTATAAAAGATAACAAAATTATTTACACAGAATTACTAAATAAAGTTATTTTTAGAATTACTCTAATTATTTTAAAGATGTATTTTTCTTTTCTTAGTAACTGCATAGTACATATTGAGTTGGTAAATAGTATTGTAAAGCTTAAAATATTATGAGAGTTGTGAGAAGCCCAAGTAAGTAATGTGAGAGATGAGTTGGTGCCCAGCAAGCTATATTCAAGTAGTATGTAAGTTAATGGTGAGACTATTATTCTATGTTTGCCACAATCATGACATTAGCAATAGTATTTACACCTGCTCAACGCAGCAAAATTAGGGTTGGTTTACTAGCATTCAGTGTAAGTAATAATAATATGATTAGCAATTAGCTAGCCTCACTGTGATTGGCAGGGGAGTGTGCAAGTCAAAAGGAATTCAATTTATAATCTCTTGACAGTGGGATAAATGCTATTCTGTTATGCCATCAAGGATTACCAGTTTAAATTTCATTTCATTGGTTTCTATTTATATGGCAATAAATATTCACTGATTGGCTGAAATTTTTCAATTTCTTTATTTTTTCAATTTCTTTATTTGTTATAAAAATATATTTGACCAGTGCAATCCAAATAATTAGATAAACTTGGGATGTTAGGAAAAAACTGATGACTAAAGAGAAAGAGCAGGGATTTTTAGGGATCGATTATTAATATTACCTATACTACATCTAAAAAGAAAGAGAGAGAGGATTTTTTATATATTAAATATGCTGTGCTTTACTACATTAAAACAGCAGGTGAAAATGTGAATTGCTTTTATAAGTGAAAATGAATTGGTAAAATGAGAATAGTGGAAGTTCTGTGTTAAGGTGTTGGAGTGTAGATTGGAGATATTTCTGGTATGCATTAGTAATAGCTACTGTATTCTGAGTCCTTCAGGAAAAGACAACTGATGACTCAAGTCCAGGGTCATAGACACTCAAGGGGCACTGGTAGCTTGCTGCAAAAATAACCATCTAAATAAAATAAATAAATGTGTGATTTAAAAAAAAAAAACAGACTAGAAACAAGTCAAATTATCTGCCATATTTTGTGTGAAAATATCTTAAACCTAGGGTTGCTAAAAAGAAGAATTCTTTTCAATTTTAAAATTGGCATTATATATTCTTAGAATGTGCTAAAGCATTTAAACTTAAAACAATCAAAATTGAACACCATAAAGGTATGCAAATCAGGTGCAAACCGCAATCAGCTCTTTGAACATTGTCAAAATGACATTGGTACTGAGCATCCCGTGTTTGCACATGAGAAGTAATTGGGTCCTATCTCAGAAGTCACAAATATGGAGTACATTACAGTAAAGATTAGATCTTTTTAGAGATTAATGGCATATGACATGCAGTAGTACTAAAGTGGCTTATTCTCAGTAGTAACAAGTATTTCAGTAAAAAGTCCATGATAATTACAAGTGCATATGGGAATTTGCCTGTGTATGGACTTTACATTTTAAATAGTTCATTATTTTGTTTTAAATACCAGCTGTATGAGACACCGAATTTTAATAGAGATCTGTTAGCATGTCAACAACAGTGTGTATGGTCTAACAAAATACGACCTTGACGATGTCATTGCACGTAAAACTAAAAATAAATAACCCATATTGGATAAGGTTTGGAAAGAGTCTGGTGACCTAGTACCTAGTCTTATAATTTGTAAATAGGTTGTAACGTGTTTGGTTTACAACAGAAATTTTAAATACATAAAACTAACGTAATGTAAGTATAAGCATTTTTATGGGCAAACTTAAAACACGTTTTACAGCTAAAATAAAATCTTAAAAAAATACATGGTAGGCCTCAAAGATTGTCCCTTGTTGTAACTATGCTCAATTTGCATGTAAAATAACTAACTTTAGACTTAACTAAGTCAGAAAAAAATTATAATCTTAAAACACTAAGTTGGCTAAGGGAGTGAATCATAGGTTACCATACACTCTGGCACCATTTTATTAAGCTGGAGTACATGAAGAAATGCATTTTATTATGCAGTATTGTACTGTATATGGCACAAATAAATCTTTACTAAATTACTAATGTGTGTATAAACTTAGGCTAGCTCACCTGGTATAATCCCTGTGAAAAGCCACTATTGCACAAATGGCTGGAATGTTAATTATAAGTAATAGTTCAAGTCAAAACTCACAGTGCATCATAACTGGATGTATGGGCCATTGTAGCCTAAGACCTGTCAGCATGCCTGACATTTAAATTTGCCCAGGAATTGTTTGAGGTTCTACATCTGTGGGATGTTCTGGACAACCTAGTTTAATCCAGATCTTACAGGACTTAAAGGACCTGCTGCACTACAGCACTCATTCTTGTGGAGTCATTATGGCAGATTTTAATAACAGAAGGCATACAGTCAGGCAAAGTCATATAAAAGCTCTGCTGGAGTTTTCTTACTTTAGCTAAAGATCTTACTTTTCACATGGTGTGTTTTATATTAAAACTGTATTGAGCCAATTTTCCAACAAACCATACAAGCAATTAATAGGCCATTTGAGATTCTTTAAAGAAGTGGGATCAGGGTAAAGAAATGGACAATATTTTTTCGGATTATCAATGTTCTCTGTGAGATTTAATAGGTGTATAACTAGGCATTAGGGTTCTGGTGACATCAAAAAAGAATTAGTAAGTTTTTAAAAATGATTAGTATTTTAGAGAAATAACAGGTGTTTACAACTAACAGCTTAGTAACTTTGTAGTTAAATATGCTTTGTTAAACAGTATTATAAGGCTGAGAATGTTTTGTTTTTCTGAAGCAGAAGACAGGAATTTAATAATAATATTATTATTATTTTGTTTGTCTGGCACAATCTTGATTTTGAATTGGTTATTTTTTAAAGCTTTTTGAGGGGCCATTTTTAAAGCCTTTATTAATAGGACCGGATAGAGGTGAAGCAGGCAGAGAGGGAGGGGTGGGCCTGGAAAATCCCCAAGTTTGAATTAAACCAGGATTGTCTGGAGCGCTACAGGACAATATGCATGTGCCAGCGCCTTAACCTGTTACACTAGTATGATTAATATTTAGCAAACTGATGGCCAGTAGGGGTGCTGCTGGCAATTTTGAGCCCTATGAAAGGTTAATGTTGGGCCCCTTACTACATCCATTCCGCATCAAACATATTAGTACTGTTACCACTGATGATTTTAATAAATTAAAATTTTGTCTTCTTTATTGTTAAAAGGAATCACAGGGCAGTAATATTTTTTTTCCTGTAAGTAATTACGACTCAAAACAGTGTATTCTTCAGCTCTCTCACCTGCCAGAGCTGAGAGAATGATATTCCGAATGGATGCTATAACAGCGCTTGGACTCAAATGGCAGTTTCCGTAGCAACGTGGGGCGGCGCACAGTGAGGGACGTATAAAACAGCTAACAGTCCCTGACTGAGACACAGAAACTCTAAAGCCACCTGAGACAGAGCTGAGCCACACACACTTACACTCTCGCTGAAGCACCTGTGAGAGTTCTTTCGGAGAAGAGGCGCCCCACCATGCTGAGACCAAAGGACCTGTGCCAGGGCTCGGGCTGCAAAACCTTTTTAGAGGCCATGAACAGTGGCAAGGTGCACCTGGCCCGCTTTGTGCTTGATGCACTGGACTGCCGTATTATTAACTCAAAAAATGAGAGCAGCCGCACGCCACTTATGTGTGCCGTGTGTCTGCAGGAGCAAAACACCAGGTCGAAGTTTACACAGCTGCTCCTGGAGAAAGGCGCTGATGTGAACAGCCGGGACGAAAACGGTCGCACTGCCCTTAGTTTGGCCTGTGAGCTTGGACACTTAGATTCTGTCAAGCTCCTGGTGCAGTTTAACGCCAACCCTGAGCTTACAGATACCTGGGGCAATAGTGCCCTGACATATGCTGCCTATGGAGGACACAGCCAAGTCTTGGATTTTCTTATTCTTTCAAGAGGCTCGGACTGAGGCTGGACCACGCTAATCATGCAGGACACACTGCCCTCCAGGTAGCTGAATTTTTAGGACATGCTCATTGCGTTCAGGTGCTCACCATTGCAGGAAGGAAGGGGATAAACAACATTGAGCAAACTCACGAAATCAAAGGTGGAACACAAGAAGCTGTTTCCTGGCCTAATCGGCTCCCAAAGCAAATTCTGGAAAAATTTTCGAAGCAAGTTTACAGCAAGAATGAGGAGGCACTGCCTTCTCTGTTTCAGAAGCAGATGTGGATCAATGACGGCAAGGACCTAACAAGGCAACACAGTCAGCAGCACTCTCCTGAAAGAACCAACTTAAATGGCTACCAAAGTTTAACCAGATTTCCAGAGAGGCGTTTTACTGAAAAGGAGCAGCATGTCCTGTTCAGCTCCAAACAGTTTCAGAACACTAAAGAACCTGGCTTTGTGAGAAAAAACAACTTTGTTTCAGAGCTCTGCCAGAAAGTGGAGCACCGTGAGATGAGTGAAAATCTTCCCCAGTGGAGAAAAGAAAAGTCATTCAACCTGGAACTACAGATGGGCCGAAAACAGTCGTACCAGGGTGAGGCACGTGACGTCACACAGGCGATAAGCCAATCAAAAAGAGCCTCTCTTCCAGACGAAAGACCTCTCATCCCGAAATTTTACTGTCATGGCAACACTTCCACGAAGAGAAGCGGCGTGGACAGAGGGGCTGCACAACACATGAACGGAGTTTCTCGGGTGCCGAACAGAGAAACAGCGACAACTGTGAAAAGAAAAAAGGCACAATTAAGCGCGGCAGCGTGATCAAGAATGAAAGACCGAATAAACTGTTGATCATTCGGGACGAGGTGCCACGGGAAAGGATCAGAATCCGTCCGCCTGTTTTTAACAGGCTCGGCAGCAGGTTACTGCGGCGCTTCACGGCTCCTGAGTTCGTGGGTCTAGTTCGAGATTGTCATTCCAGCGCGACGTTAAACAAAGGCAAGATCGCTCGATCAGAGACATTTCCCCTTTCATACACACATAAATTGGTTAATAGCCAGCCCAGCGTCAATAGCATCAGTGCAGTCAGGTGCGAGTTTGAGGGTAGTCCAGAAGTCAGTCGAGCTTAATCAATGTTTATTACGATTCCTTACAAGATAATAATCTACTCGACCTAAGCCACGGGATCAGTTAAATAGTAAATGTTGTTGTTTTTTTTAACGAACCAACATTGACTCCAAAACTTTGGAATCGACTCTTCCCAGCGAAGCAGTAGTAGTGTTGTGCTGTTAAATTTTTAAAAACGCAGAAAGCACCTGCAGACATTGCTGCTTTTTAATGTCCGTCATTTACAACAATCGATTAAAAATCTGAGAATAAAGCAACTTAAATGTTGTCAGTTGTTTAATGAGGCTCACCGTTTAGCTTACCACCTATTTAATTTCTGTCAAGGTTTGTTTTTTACAACACTGTAAATGAACAGACATGCCTAATATGCATATAATATACATAAAATTAATGTTATACATAAATGTCCTGTCTATGATTGTATATGATTTGGATTGGTAAAGTTGTCTTATTACTCTGCATAATAAGCCAGTATAATATCTTCTCTAATCGTTAAAAATCTGTTAATACTCATCAAGTTTTGTAAAGTCTATATACACTGTCTATATAACTGTGAAATATATTTAATGTACAAATAAGAGAAATGTTATGTATATGTGAAATATAAGAAATGCATGTTGTAAATGTAATTTATTTATAATCTTTAAATAAAATCTGAGTGTTTGAAACATTGCACCATCCCTTAATATTCAGTATGCATTCTTTATTTATTTAGAAAAAAAATAAATATGATTTCATTTCTCTCATTTCTCTTATGAACAACTGACATATAAATAAAAACACAATGACATTAAGAGAGATGTACAGAATGTGCACACATGGGGGAGGTAACATTCAGCATGTACCATCCAGTGTGCTTCGCTTCTACAATCATGAACATCACATCCTAAGTGTTAACTCTTACTCAATCACGCACACATTGTAAACAAACACACAGATGACTTATTTAATATATTTATATTATTAATATATAATACAAACTTTTACTTTGTTATAATTAACAGAATGGAAATGCAGCGTTGATCTCCTGTGATTGGATGTACATATTATTCCTTTTGTTAGTATCTTTTTAAAAAAAATACATGTGGAGCAGAGAAGCAATATTTACAGTGTACACATTTTCAAAATTATTCACAACCCTCTTTCTGAAAAGCAGATGGTTTAGTCCACTGAAAAAACTATAATAAACATAAAAATCAGTAGGATGTGCAATGTATTCCAATGGCTCATTAACAGTCGTCAACACAGAAGCTGAACAACAGTAAATGACAATGTTCTATGCTCTGTTTTTTTTTTTTCTAGTTTAATTTGGCCTACTGGCATGCAAACCATTGACAAGGTGCAGTTGTCTTTCTGTGCTAAGAATACTGGCAAAATACTGACCAGATCTGGCCACCAAGCTTCATAATATCATAAAATATACTTTGCTTAAACATAAATGAGTACCTCATGTGAGTAGCATGTGAGTTAAAAACATGAACACAGTCTTAGTGTTGTGGCTGCCAATTAAGCACCATATGTCCCATAGTCCTCAGGACAAAAAATAATTGTCTTCCAACTATAGTGCAGTTTATTAACACTCCATCCACATTAGCCATGGTCATCCTGCTTGCATAAGGATAACAAGTGCTTGTTTTGCAAGTCAGTTAAAGCTGCATGGTGTATTAGCTGACCCCTTTATCCAGGAATATTTATATTTGGGACATCCAGACTGTGGGTCTTTAGCCAATTTTAGCCAATACTACATTTTTTTTAGTAGAAGAATGATACAGGAATAAAAGGGAACTCAGCAGCGTGACATGCGCTTGCGATACTGCTCAACAAGAGGCACGAGACACTGCGAGGAGCTGCTCTGCAGGAGAAATGGGTGCTCAAGGAGGTCTGTGGCACTTGCACGCTCCACTGGGTCTCGTGTCAGCATGCGGTCCAGAAAGTCTTTCAGCATTGGAGACACCTGCAACACGGAGGATCATGAGCAGAATGTGTAACGTACGGCGCTGTTGTGGTCAATAAGTTGTTTGGAATATTGCTACGCATAAGTTGAATGTGGGTACCTGCTGAATGTTCCGGATTGTAGGTGGTAGCTCATCTCTTAGCCGCTTCATTGCCACCACTGGTGTTTCGCTGAAGTAAGGAGGCTCTCCGTCCACCATCTCCACAACCATGATGCCCATAGACCACACATCCACCTGGGATCCAAGTTCACATCACAGTAATTAAAACAAACCCAAAAAGTCCTTGTCAAATACAGCAAATATTTTTAGATATCCATCCATTTTCTATAGCACTTGTTACAGAATGGCAACACATCACAAAACACAATAACAGACTATCGACTAGAGACTGATCGATATTGTTTTTTTTTAAATCAAGCAATACCGATTATCTGCATGTTTCTGTGACTTGTAACACATATGCAAACCTGATATTTATTTATACTTGAACAGAACTGTAAGAAATTTGTGGGTCTATACCCCGTCAGGCCACATAAGGGCAATCCCTTTTGCCCCGTGAAAGGCTCTGGCTCCATCCAAAACCACATGCTTCCATACGATGCAAAATTTTTTTTACGATTTTTACGTATGGCAAAAACAAGTATGCAAGGCAGGAGGACTGACTACTTATGCCTGGATTTTAAAGTACCTATATGATGTACACTTTAATATCTCATAATCCCGTAGGCAATACGCTTCATCATATCCAAAAATGGCGAAAAATGGGCATGACTTTTTAAGTTCATAAGTATGTTAAATGTAGTTAAATTGTCCCTGTTTTACACAATTCAAGTAAACATCATCTAGCATTAAATTTGCACTGGTGTAGGAATATCAACATGGTGGCTTTAGTACGTATGAATTAAATTCAAACGTACTAAAGCCACCATGTTGATATGACACACTCCAGCCACATGAGGTCTAGCATTGTCTTGCATTAGGAGGAACCCGATGGCAACCGCACCGGCATATGGTCTCAGTGTGGCTGGAGTGTGTCAGCAGTTCCTGCAAGACGAAGGCATTAATGCTATGGACTGGCCCGCCCGTTCCCCAGACCTGAATCCAATTGAGCCAAAGCCACGTTACACCACAGACTGTCCAGGAGTTGGCGGATGCTTTAGTCCAGGTCTGGGAGAAGATCCCTCAGGAGAGACCATCCGCCACCTCATCAGGAGCATGCCCAGGCGTTGTAGGGAGGTCATACAGGCACGTGGAGGCCACACACACACTACTGAGCCTCATTTTGACTTGTTTTAAGGACATTACATCAAAGTTGGAACAGCCTGTAGTGTTTTTCCACTTCAGTTTTGAGTGTGACTCCAAATCCAGACCTCCGTGGGTTAATAAATTTGATTTTCATTGATAAATTTTGTGTGATTTTGTTGTCAGCACATTCAACTATGTAAAGAACAAAGCATTTAATAAGAATATTTCATTCATTCAGATCTAGGAGGTTATTTTAGTGTTCCCTTTATTTTTTGAGCAGATATATATATATATATATATATATATATATATATATATATATATATATATATATATATATATATATATATATATAAGCAATAACTAATAAACTGATGTTATCTACATATCTCTCTCTCTCTCTCTCTCTCTCTCTCTCTCTCTCTCTGTATATATATATATATATATATATATATATATATACAGAGAGAGAGAGAGAGAGGAAGAATTTTAGGTAGTTTGTGACATTTACATCAGTTTATTAGTTATTGCTTATATAGTATTTTTCAAGCCAAAAATGTTAAATATATTACATATAAAAGTATGAATGCACCACATCATCAGAAGGAACAAAACAGTGAATGCATATATGTCAAGATCATATTAATCTATGATCTGCTGTAAACTGCTGTAGGAGGATATGTAGCTATACTTTACCTCTGTGCCATATGGTGACTTTGAAATAACTTCAGGGGCCATCCAATAAGGAGTCCCCACCAGTGATTTCCTTTTAGGAATATCTTTGCTGATCTGAGCACAAAAGCCAAAGTCTGATAGTTTAATCTAAAAAAAACAAAATTGTGGTTTATGCCAGCTGCATGTCAAAAACACTTTAATCCATAATATGTTTAATTACACAGCTACTTTCATGATTCAAAGCACAAAATTAGTAAGTAGGGGAGAAAAGGAGAGGGGAATAGGGTGACGATAAGGTGGCTGTTACCCTTCCATCTAAAGACAGTAGAATAGAGTCACTTTTGATGTCACGGTGAATGACTCCTTGCGAGTGGAGATAAGACAGGGCCTGAAGGACAGCCTCACACACAGTAGCAATCTGCTCCTCACTCAACCTGTACAATTGAACAGCAAATCACAGGTCAAATTTATTTTATTACATTCAATTTTATGTCCTATTTTGAATTTCATGTCATACACAGATCAGCCATAAGATTACTAAAATGACAAAACTTTAGTCCTAGATTAACAAGCAGATATTAATCACACTAAATGGTCAAATGATTGTGAATACCATCACAATCATGGTGATTCACAGTCACCATGAGTGTGTCTTCCCCAAATTGCCCAAATCATTCATGGTCTAATGAACAAATCCACTCAGTCACCTTCCACAAACTAGTTTAAAGCCTTTTCAGCAGTGTGGGGGTTATTGAAGGGAAATAAATAACTATATAAAAATAATAAAATCACTATACAGTGGGGGTTGAAGATGATGCATTAGATCATTATCAATTTGGGGGGTGTGGTATATTGCAGCACTACACTATTTAGTGTGTGTTTATGCTTGAGGTTCACAGTCTGATCAGATGTTGAGTTGACAGTCTACTGCCACCCTGTGGTTCAACAAATCTACTAGACCACAAGAATCTAACTTTAAAATGCTAAGATATCTTCAGCAGACCATATTATATGTTTTACAGTACAAAATATTTTGGAGCTATTTTGGAGTTTTAGTTCTTAGTTTGGAATATATCAATTTCATGTGATTTCTGTTTATTTTAGTTTATAGTTGCCAAAAATAGTATAACTTAGCCTTTAGACTAACCAGTTCCCCAGAGACGACCACAGAGAAGGCCACAGAGAGCCGCAGCTGTAGGATTAAAGAGCCACATGCGGCCATAGCCGACCTCTGCCGTAGTCAAACAGGCATCGGACTGGCATGGAAAGCAATCAGTGGCAGGTGGTGCATTTGGAACCTGGCCTTTAGTGGGGATTTAGCTGACTGATACGCCTCTTAATAACACCACTATCACGTAGCAATTATAGAAACTGGCAATACTATACAAAAATGCAATAAAACACGGCGTGGCATTACAGAAACAGTTCGTCTGTTAAGGGGGGAAAACAATTTTTACTAAAGCACCCTGTTAACACAACTGCAAACTTCCTACAACTACAACTGCAACTGCCCCACGTACATCATTTGGTGCAGTTTAGAATCAGTATTTATTTAATAACATGACAAAAACAGTGAAAATATAAATAAAAAATATAACATAATAAAGGCTGTAAGCCAGAGTTGTCATTTGTCAAAAATGGTATGGAAATTCTTTCCTAGACTGGTTAGCTTTGGGGCTTAGCCAAACTCTTTTTTCTTGAAAAGTCCACCATGAAAACCGATTTTTAAGTATGTCCGAAACCAAGTAAACTTTTTCTTCTTTGTATTGTGAGCGAATTGTAGGTGTAAAAATTCCAGTTTACTTGTACAGAAGTGTTTTGCTAACCATACTTCTCTGTGTAATAATACTTTATTTATTTTTTTATATAAAAAATCCTCTGGGGCAGCACTGTGGCTTAGTGGTTAGCACTGTTGCCTTACAGCAAGATTTCCAGGCAAAAAAACTGTGTGGATTTGTACCTGTGCTTTTACTCCGAGTACTTCGGTTTCCTCCCACAATTCAAAAACATGTATGTTAGGTTGAATGGTGATTCTAAATTGCCTATAGGGGTGAGTGTAAGCGTGTGTTTGGCCTTGTGATGGACTGGCGACCTGTGCAAGGTGTATCCATCCTGCCTTTCGCCCTTTCAGAGAAGGCTGGGATAGGCGCCAACAGATCCCAGTGACCCCGAAATTAGGGAATAAGTGGGTGTAGAAGATAAATGAATGAATCATTTAAAAAATGAGCAATACATTTTTACTTTATTTTTTTATTATTATTTTTTTATTTCTATCTTATTAAAAAACGCACAACTAGTAGCCTCTGTCACCAAAACAAAGCAGGCATTGGGAGGCGGACTTAAAATATATTATTAAACTTAAAAAGTCTTTAATAATATGAACTAATTAGCAATCTGCCACTGCTTATATAGTTTAGGTTACATGGGCAGATTAACATGGCAGCACATAGAGACTGAAATCTAATTGGAAAAAAAAAAATCTAACATTCACATACATGTACTGGAAGCAGTGCAGCCAAGAGAAACGCTATAAATTGAAGAGAATTGACTGTTAGGAATAAATACAATTTCATAATACAAATTGATAGTGTTAAAGCCAGCAGATAAGACCTTGCTGTCCTTGACTGCACACCACTTAAAGCAACCAATAACACTTTATTATTTTTATTGCCATGATCAGGGGCATAAAAATCAATGCGATCAATATTCCTACAAGAACAGACTGGTGTGCAGCCATTTTTTAAAAAAGTTATGCACAATTGCTGTAGCAATGAAGCACTGGTATTTAGAAAGACATGTTTGCAAAATCCTAAATCCTTAAAAGCAAATTTTATTTGGACAAAATTAGTGGCCAAAACACATTGGATGAAACTGTGTTTCTAAAAAAGTTTGTTGGTAAAAAACACTTTCACCGCTTTGAAGCAAACACAAGCAGAATAAAGGTGCTTCTTTCTACAGGTTATTCGGGCCCTAAACCAACAGAACACCTAGTAGAGGTGTCAAAACAAGTTCCTAGAGGTCCAAAACCCTGCAGAGTTTAGTTTCAACCTTATTCAGTTTTAGAGGCAGGAATGTTAAAAGCATACATTTACATTTTTATTAACTTTTTTACTTAATTTAATTTTTAAAGTTATAAATTGATTATAAATACAGCTTTTAAAGCATTTGTAGCTTTTTTTTACTGTCTGACACTAGGGGTAGGGTTGGGTATTATTTAGGTTATAGCGATTCTACTTTATATTTTATTACAACTCTTATCGATTCTTATTGAAGTTTTTAAGAAGAATTAAATAAGCAAAAAACCTTTAAATATTATATTTATTCAGTGGCAACTGAATACCATAAAAAAAATTAGCAGCCTACAGAACCCTTGATGAGGGTTGATCTTTAGCCAATGGTTTTACAGAAACTACTGCAGCAAAAAAAAAAAAAAAAAATTTAAATAAGTAAATAGTAAAAATAAAAAAATAAAAAATTAATAAAAAATACTGTTAATGGTATTAAAATAACAACAAATTAGTGAATTTCCTTTTCCAACTATTTACATTCAATTTAGACAAAACTGACTCTGTTTATAAGGATATTTTGACAATTTTGGATATATTTATGAATTGATGGCCATAAGAAATAAAAGACAAATCAATTCAGATTTTGCCCACTATGACATGTACTGTAACTCTCTGCGTGTGCAGCACAGAAAGTCCTGAATTAAGCTTCCTGCAACTATAATCATTTAGACACAATCACATTTTATACACTGAAGTTCTTTGAATAGCAATAACTTGAACAGCTTTTAACAAAATACTTGCTTACTCTTTCCTGATTAGTTGTATTCTTCTACCAAAGGAAATTATTTCTTGGGTAGCAATACTTTTACTGATGTTATGTTCATGTTAAAAAAAAAAGGAATAGAGAGAGAGAGAGAGAGAGAGAGAAAGAGAGAGAGAGAGAGAGAGAGAGAGAGAGAAAGGGAGAGAGATGAGGAGAGAGAGAGAGAGAGAGAGAGAGAGAGAGAGAGAGAGATGAGAGAGAGAGAGAGAGAGAAGAGAGAAAGAGCGAGAGAGAAAGGAAGAGGAGAGAGAGAGCAAAAGAGAGAGAGAGAGAGACCTATAATGACTTACCTAGTTTCAGACACTATGTTAGTTAGAGCTCCTCCCTGAAGATACTCCATAATAACCCAGAGCTCCTCCTCAACCAGTGCACTCTTAAACATCTCCACCACATTCCTGTGCTGGTAGTCCCGCATGATCACTACCTATGTATGCAAATACACTTACTTTTTGAACACAAAGATTATATGTAAATGCTTTTGAACTCACATAGTACATTAGCAATAACTAGAATTTTTGTATTTTATTAAAAATTGCAATATTTTACTTTGAATGTCTTGTTATTAATGTTTTTGTAATGGTCCAGGGTTTATAGCTTTAAATCTCTTGGTGTTTTCATATGTGTAATGTGATCTGGAAAAAACCCATCATGTGGTGAAATTTGACCTATTACAGTTTTTGATCCCAAATGAAAGCTGATTTTAAGCCCTTTTTTAAACTTTCCCTTACCATTTATGTAACAAAAGTTATGGCTTTCTCAAGACGGCTGATTGCTATTATTTTCGGGAATTAAATTTTGAGAGAAGACGAGTTCAAAGAGAGGCAATGACAATAAAAGGACCAGTCAAGTATAAGTAAACATGGCTTTACTGTATGTATGTTGTTAAAGATACAAATTGTCACTGTAACCCCAAGGAACACACAATACTTATGTTGTGCTACATTTGCAGTAATGGGATGCCTTTAATCAGACTCCTAAAACATTAACAAATATTTTACAGTGTGTATCCCAAATTTTTCTCCTGTTCTACTCCTGGTTAGGCTACTCTCATCTTATAATACAGAATCAGATGCAGTTTGTGGTTGTAACTTGGACATTGTAGTTCAGGCTGTCACTGTTTAAAATAAAATAAAATAAAAATAAGGCACATTTAAGGAATGCACTAACAGAAATGCACCACTACACAAGGAGACGAGCTAATGTTACCCTGAAGAGGTCTATCATGGCCACCCCCCCCCCCCCAGTCTCTGAACTTTTGACTTGTATAATTAAATAGCACCTATAATGTAGACTGCGGCTTACATTTAGTATAGCAAGCACAGTGCATGACAATAGTCTGTATTTTCATCTGACTCCTTCTTTTCCATTATTCACTATTTTATGTCTGAATGTGAAATGCTCCATGATAACTTCGTTTAGGGCACTGACATCCAAAACATGACCAGAATATAGTATTGAATAATCTATCCATACATTGTCTGCTGTAGTCCCAGCTGTCTTTTGGTGAAAGGCAAGCGTACACCCAGGACAGTTCACCGGTTAATTGCAAGGCCACATACAGACAAACAACCACACACACACACACACTCACACAATCTCTATTACCTTAGGGAAAGAGTTATTTTGCTAGGTGAACTGTATTTGTAGTGTACCTTCAGGTATGTTCTTAAACATAAGCTTGCCACAATAAGTTGCTATTTTTCAGCACTAAAAAATATCCTGACAAAAAGTGTATTTGATGAACAATATGTTATAAAATAAAAATGTAAAAAAAATTACATTAGCCCTTTTTTCTGTATAAACGTCCGATAGGTTTTCCCAGATCGCATTATATATAGGCATGGTATATCTTGTCTTGTTACCCCTTTAGAAACTTTTATTGACTTTCTATTTTAAAACAGATAAAGTCTGATAACACATGCTACCAAAAGCACAATTTTTATTAAGATTATCAAACCTCGTTGAAAAGCAGTTCCCGCCTCTGCTGCCTTCTCAGGTCCATCATCTTTACTGCTACCAGACGACCACTGTGCCTTTCTCGTGCAATACACACCACCCCAGTCGAGCCTTCACCAATCTTAACAAAGTTCTCCAGATAGGAGCGTGGGTCACCCTTGTCGACTACCATCTGTAGAGCTGCCTTAAACTGCTCATGTGTAACTTTGGGTGGGTCAGGCGGCGGCCGTGGTGAAGGGTGCTGTTGGGTCCTAAATGTTGGAGAACAAGTTCCAGCTTGATAGGTGGCCAAAGAGCCAGTGGGTGATGGTCGAGGCTGGGATGGACTGTCTTGTCGGGGGTAAAGTCCTGGATTTGGGCATCCTGAGTGCCTCAGGAAGGGATCAGGTCCTGAGGGCCGAAAACTGATGTTGGGAGAAAGTCCGATTGTATAGCTGGAGGATGAGCGCACAGTTCTCTGAGGCCTTGTGCTGCTAACCAGTGGACTGCTAGCTACACTGTGGAAGAAGCCCCCCTGTGGTCTCAGAAGAGTATCTGCCTGTAACTTGGGAATGGAAAAAAACATATTCACTGATGTCTCAGGGTCAATGTGCTGTAACGTTATTTACAACCTCATATCTTTTTATTAGTTGCCATTTCCCGCAGAACTGCTTTCCCATTCATGCCATCTTGCGTCTTCTGTTAAGTGTGTGCTGCATTTAGAACATTTACTCCCTGGAGCATGAGCACTCCCAAAAATAGCATCACATTTCAGAGTAAGACCGAATCTCTAAGTGCTGTACATCACTTTTTTATCACCCTAAGAAATCATCGAAATTCACTGATTAAGATTCACAGATTAGGAGGTGTGCCAGCATCCTTAATCCTCAGAGACATCAGCAAAACACCGCAGGCTGAAATAAAAGCCTAAGATTAGTCTAAGGCAAAATCTAAACTGTGGATTACAGTTTAAAAAAAATCCCTTAAACAGTAAGCAGTTATACAGATAATTAGACTGTAATTATTAGCATTACTACTTCAAGCTAATGTAATTTTCATAATTATGGCCATAACCTTAATTTGTTCCTTTTTTTGCTTATTTGTGGCTGCACATTATTCTATTTAATTTGATGGGGATATTAACAGTTCCAAACCATTCAAACTGTGGAATCTGGTGCATATGGCATACCATACAGAGAAAGCATCAGGTTTTTTAAAAACCTCTGTAACTACATCTAACTGATGTGATTGGTTGGTTTAGATGTCAGTCAAACACCCTCTTTACTTTAAAGTCCTGGATATGTGAGATTATCATATAGCTAACATTGTAGGAGGTTAGAATTCAAGCTGTTGTGCTAAAGGTAACTAAAGAGACGTAAAGAGCATATTTAACATTTGTAAACAAAATCAATGTACTTGAACCTTTTAAAAAAATGGTTTATTTCACTTTTCCTTGATTAAAAAATTTATGTATTTTGCCACTTCAAGTTACTACCAAAGAGTATTATAAATAAAGCTATCAAATGATATTCTACAGATTTTTTTGTTCTAATTTAGCCATCTTTCCTATAGTGCCATCTATTTAATGTCATGTTCAAGGGTGTTTTGTAAAATAAATAATAATATTGTAAGCTAAACAAAAGATGATACAGTACATAAGAAGGACCTTAAATGTTTTATGCTATACATGTCCATTGACCACCAATGAACGCTTTACATATTCTGTTTCTCTAAACATGCACATGATTCGCTTGTGTGTTTTTAAAAAAAATAGTTTCTGATAATAGATTGTTTCTGACATGGTGTAAAAAAGGGAGGAGGTTCGCATGGTGAAGAAAGTGCTAAAGAGACTCGGTGATGCAGCATCACTTCCAAGCTATATGCAGCTTTTCTATAGGCACTTCTACTTCTGATGTATGCAGTCTAGCAGAACACTCAAAGTAAAAATGAATATGCAAATCCAACATTCTGGAAGGTTCAGCATTAGTTACCTTAAGATTTATGCTCTTTTTGCTTATAACAGTCATACGGCATAAGTATTGTTTTATTGACTGTTCTTCCAAATATAACAGTAAAGCAGTATCAAAAACGGTATCTTTATAAATAATTGGAGAACTTTTGAGGGCAAAGCTGGCCTGTTCCAACTCGGGAAGGGTTTACTCTCCTTTCTTGTTACATAGCCCATAGTCTCAGAACAGGTCTAGTTAATCGTTGACTACCCAAAGCCCAGGCCAAGCAGCAGACCAACAGGCTAATCCGACCTGTCTGCTAGCTGCACAGTCGTCACTCAGGGTCCATAATATTGAGACTGTGTCTGTTCCCCGAGCTATACAATATAAATATAGAAAAACCCCAAAAGTTTGCTTCAGTAATTTAATTAATATAGATATCTGTAATTCAGAGAACACTGAACACACAGCCTGCACCTCTGATCTGAAGCTTGGATTGTTAAACATTAGATCTCTTACTTCTAAAGCGCTTATGGTTAATGAAATGATCTCAGATCTGGATTTTGACATTTTATGTTTAACAGAAACATGGACTCTAAACTGGATGAGTATGTAGCATTAAATGAAGCTAGCCCTCCAGCTTTCAGCTACATACATCAGCCTCGCCCTAATGGTAGAGGTGGAGGCGTCGCAGTTATTTATAATAATAATCTAACTATCGTACAGAAACATGGACGAAATTTTAATTCATTCGAAGCTCTCTACAGTAACCTTACATCTGCAGAGACAGAGTCGTTCTCTCTAGTTCTTATTTACAGACCCCCAGGACCATACTCCGAATTTTAGTGAATTTGCAGATTTTTTTGTCTAACCTGGTTGTCTCCACCGATAAAGCGTTAATTGCCGGAGACTTTAATACTGATTTTGAAAACTCAGACGACCCGCTGAGAACAGCATTTATGTCTTTACTCGACTCAGTGGGAGTAAATCAGTGTGTAATAGGACCCACTCATAAAGCAGGTCACACATTAGATTTAATATTATCTTTCGGAATAAGTATAAGTAATATAGTAACAACTCCTCAGTGCAAAATTATTTCTGATCACCATCTTATATCGTTTAAAATGCGTCATACTAATAGTGCACATGTAGCGCCGCGCTAACGTTTTAAACGTACACTTACATCAACTTCTGCTCAGAGCTTTATTAATTATCTTCCAGAATTGTCTCCTGTCATTGGATCGCCGTTTGCAGGCGACTGAATATATAGATGCCGCATTCCGCTCTACATTAGATAACGTGGCTCCAGTTAAAAGAAAAATAATTAAAGATAAGAAACTCGCTCCATGGTATAATGAACACACGCGCTCTTTAAAACAGAGCGCCTGTAAACTAGAACGTAAATGGTGCCGAACTAGATTGCTGGTTTTCCAGGCAGCATGGAAAAAGGGAATTCTAGCTTATAAAAAAGCTCTTAGTGTAACTAGATCAACGTATCTTTCTAACCTTATTAAAAATAATAAAAATAATCCTAGATTTCTATTTGACACCATCGCAAAATTAACTAGGAATAAGACGACCTCAGAAACCTGCACCATAACTGCGTGCAGCAGTGAGGATTTCATGAACTTTTTTGATAATAAAATTGCAAAACATTAGGCAGAAAAATTCACGCTCTCTAAAACCAGACCAAATGATTCTGATGAACAATTAACCGCATCAGATCAGAAACTTACTCCTCCTCTGGAAGAGAAAAACCTAATCGCACTCATCTCTTCCACAAAACCGTCAACTTGTGTGTTAGATCCTATACCAACACACTTTCTTAAGCAAATTGTACCGGCAGTATCAGAACCCCTGTTGAAAATAGTTAACTCTTCTCTCAGCAGTGGGTATGTTCCCAAATCTTTTAAATTAGCAGTGCGTAAACCTTTAATTAAGAAACCTGACCTTGACCAAAATGAGCTGTCGAACTACAGGCCGATATCTAACCTTCCGTTTATCTCTAAAATCCTAGAGAAGGTAGTAGCGCAACAACTATGTTCATATTTACAAAGAAATAACATACACCAACTTTATCAATCAGGATTCAGGCCTCACCACAGCACAGAGACAGCACTGGTCAAAGTAGCTAATGACCTCTTACTGGCATCCGACCAAGGCTGTGTCTCGTTGCTTATATTACTTGACCTTAGTGCGGCTTTCGACACCATACATCACGATATTCTTCTTCACAGATTAGAAAAATTTGTAGGAATTAAAGGAACAGCTCTTGCGTGGCTCAGGTCCTATTTAACCGATTGCTACCAGTTTGTAGATTTAAATGGTGATTAATCTGCGTGCTCCCTTGTAAAGTATGGTGTTCCACAGGGCTCGGTCTTAGGCCCACTTCTTTTCTCTCTTTACATGCTGCCTCTGGGAAACATAATTCGTAAGCATGATATCAGTTTCCACTGTTACGCTGATGACACACAGTTATACGTCTCATCAAGGCCTGATGTGAAAGGCCAGTTCAATAAAATTGAGCAATGTGTGAAGGAAGTAAGAGATTGGATGTTATGTAATGTTAAGCTTTCTGATCACACCTTAACCCTAGACAGTCTTTCTGTTTCACCGTTTGCAACAGTAAAAGATCTGGGTGTGATTTTAGACTGCAATCTCTCATTTGAAGCCCATGTCAACAATATTAGCAGGATAGCGTTCTATCATCTCAGAAATATCGCTAAAATAAGAAATATCTTGTCTCTTACTGATGCCGAAAAATTAGTTAATGCGTTTATCACATCCAGGCTGGATTACTGTAACGCTTTACTGTCTGGATGTTCAACTAGGTGCATTAATAAACTTCAGTTAGTCCAGAACGCAGCAGCGAGAGTCCTCACTAAAACTAAAAGATACGAGCACATCACACCAGACCTATCCACACTGCATTGGCTCCCAGTGAGACACCGCATCGATTTTAAAATACTACTTTTAACTTATAAAGCTCTAAATGGTCTTGCACCACAGTACTTGAGCGAACTTCTAGTGTCTTACGTTCCGCCATGCCTACTTCGATCAAAGGATGCAGGCTGCCATAACGGAGCTGCCGGTGATCCAGACCCCACCTCTGACCCGGCCCTGTGGGACCCTTCCCTGTGACCAGCCCAGCGGATGATGCCCACTTCGCCATAAAGACGTTCTGGCTGCTCGCTAAGGACTAATGATTATAGTTGTTTACACACACACAATGTAACCACATAATCCCTGCTACCTGTTCTCACCCAAATGAGGATGGGTTCCCTGTTGAGTCTGGTTCCTCTCAAGGTTTTTCTTCCTATCTCATCTCAGGGAGTTTTTTCTTGCCACCGTTGCCCCCGGCTTGCTCATCAGGGACAAACTGATTTCTGTTTAATTCTGTCTCATAATTTCTTCAATTGTAAAGCTGCTTTGTGACAATCACTATTGTAAAAAGCGCTATACAAATAAAACTGAATTGAATTGAATTGAACTTAGGTTATACAAAATTGAGACTGTGTCTGTTCCCAGAGCTAAACAAAAATTACGAAAGACCCAAAAGAGTTTGTTGACTGTGAGAGTGACTGGTTGCTTTACATATCAGAGAGCTCTCATGTCTTATGTCTGTGTTTCCCTCTGTTTTTTTTTTCCCTCTTACTTATGCTGTCATAGTTAGTCTTGCCAGAGTTCATGCTTGTACTCTACACTATATGTACATTCACTCTATACACTGTGACTGAGACTGTACCTAACTGTTTTCTTTCTTTCCTTCTTTCTTTCTTTCTTTATCCAACCGCCCTCTCCACTCTGGACCTGTCTGACCCTTCCTGGTGACCCGCCTTTGGTTGATGATCACGTTACATCATCATGGTGACTGAGGACACTTCCACTCTACCATGAAGATGCTCCAGCTGTTTCTTAAAACTTGTGACCAAAGTGGCTTACACACAAAGGGTAACTGCATAATTCCTGAAATTAGATTAGATTAGATTAGATTCAACTTTATTGTCATTGTGCAAGATACATGTACAGAGCCAATGAAATGCAGTAAGCATCTAACCAGAAGTGCATAAGTGGCTTATTTACAATAAATATCAGTGTAATAAATAGGGTATGGGGTTGATAGTTTACAGAGGTGGGGGTAAATAATGTACAGAGGTATATGGATAGAGAGTATAGAGGTGTAACAATAGATCTGTTTATCAGCCAACTGAGGATGGGTTCTTTGTTGGGTCAGGTTTTTTTTTTCCTATTACTATTTCGGGGAGTTTTTCCTTGCCACTGTCGCCCTCGGCTTGCTTATCAGGAACAATCAGGGACAAACTCATTTCTGTTTCATTTACACATTTTATAATTATCTATGATTGTGTAAAGCCGCTTCATAACAATGACCATTGTTAAAAGTGCTATACAAATAAAATTGAATTCAATAAAGGTCTTTGCACACTGACATGTTGTGACAATCATGTTTACACACTGTCTTTGAAACTTTCTTCTGTAAAGGAAAAATTTGGATTGGTTAGGCTTTTTTTTGTTGCTTTCGACAATTCAGAGCCACGGTACAAGAGAAGACAATATCCAGAATGGCCTTGTAACCTTTTGGCCCTGTCTGAAATCACATACTATTAAAATATGCAATAAATTTTAAGTAATTACGTATTCCCGACCATTAAACAAGTGTATTCTTACAGTATGGTTGCAGGTAGTATAAGATAAATTTGAATGTGCTACATTTATCAGTTATATTATATTATCACATAATGATATGATGCGACATTACTGCCATGAATTTAAGGTTGGATGTTAACAGAGTACAATTAAAGGAACAATGTTTTTTTAATTCTTTAAGCTCTTAAAAACTGTAGTGTCACAGTTTTCATGAGTCGTCTTTCCTGGGGCCGAATGTTATAGTAAAGTGTAAATTTTATGCATAGTTCAAAATCGTGCAGGAGTAGTAGGTTATCCAGGAACTTTTCGAATACTGTCATTTGTATACAAAGGATTCACACATACTACTACTTTTTTTAGTTTTCCCTACTATGCAGTAGAAAAGTATGCAGTTTTATAAAGGTCTATGTATGTTTTAATGCCTGGCCTGCACCTTTCTGATGCCACAGTTTGGTGTGTCTATACCTTAAACCTACTGCCAATTTCTGTTTAGGATCAATTGATTCAAGAGCATTGTTGTTCTTCTGATTTAATAAGTGGTTTTAGTATCGCTAACAAAGTATCAAACTGAACTACTGAACTTCTGAAATAAACTTCAAATCTATAAGGAAATTTTAGGATACCAAATACAAACCTAACACTTTAAGACATCCAGAAATTCTGCAAGTCTATCCATCACAACTGTGCTTACTTAAATGGAAACAACTAAAAAAGGAAAATCAATCAAACTTGTTTCTCTACTTAGAGAAGGAATGTATCTGTTATGTGCAATTCGAAACGCTGGAGTTGAAAGCTGATCTGCTCATGACCCAGAGAATTGGGTTAATTGACTTTGAATCATTAAAAATATAGACAACATATGTTGTTTTTTGGTGTTGATCTCAAGTGCAGGCAAAATTAAACAAGATTGATTTTTGAAAATTTGCTCACCTTTAAGTCATAAGAAGAATACGGTCTCCCAGGGCTGTTCTGCGGATGAACCAGCAGCCTTTCAGCAGTTCTTATATCTGCGTTAAACCCTCCATTCTCACCTAGTCCTTGCGGTACAGTGGGACTATAAAAACAGGTAATAGGCCCTGGCTTGTGAGACATTACTATGGGAAACTCCCTTCTTATCATCAATCTTTCATTAGGGCTACCCACATCTCCACCCACATATACTGGCCTTGGTGGCACAGGGATAGGTGGCGGTGGTGGAATAGGCAAAAATGGAGGGAGACGTACCTCCATTGAGTTCACATTAACCTCGTAAGTAGATTTAGCTCTAGGCAGGATGCCATTAGGTTCCAAAGTGAGGCTCTTCTTCATACCCATAAATGGGGTCCCACTTTCACTGTGGATGTTCCGTAGTTGTTCTTTCCAGTGGTTCTGGGTATCTGCATCAACCTCAGTGCGCTCCAATTCCTCATACTGGTAGCCATCACCCTCTATTACCTCACAAAGATGACTCAGAGACTGGGCTCTCTTGCGAGTCGAAGGACTGCTTCTGCGCAGGGAGTTGGAGCTGGTCACTGACAGGCGGCTCATGTCCGACAACATGGCTGAGATGTAGTCTCCATGGCCTACAATCGTCCCACGCACAATGGTCTGGGATAAAGTGAGAAACAGCGAGACATTATAATCAATGATGATGCGAGTGGAGTAGTGAGAACTAGGGTTTAAGCTTACTTAAAGCAAGGCTAATTTTGAATACAGTTTATAAGCTCAAACTACTAAATTGTTTAATTAAATCATGTTTCAATGTTTTTTACAGCAAAAAAGTACAGTAAGACAATCTACTCCACTATTTTACTTACTTTTTTTACTTTTACTTATTAGTCTCTTTTTTTTCTCTTAAAGCTGATGTAAACCTCGATTTTAGAGCCAGTTGGCAAGAGATTTTGGCCACAAAAGACATTTTATGTCAGCTGCCATGTGCTTTAATCACCATGTTCTTGATAGAAGATATAAATAAACCCTAAAAAAGTCAATGCAGCTCAAAAACATTTAGTTAATCTGTCAAAAGAAAAACCAAGCTGTCTGTTATTTAAAATAGTAAATCAGGCAAGGGTAGAGAAAAGAGATACCAAAATGATAGAATAATGTGTAGTCTTAAAGTTGTAAAATTTTATGCCTCAAATGTTGACAGGGAAAACTGCTGTTTTACTTCTTTTTTTGTTGTATCATGATGTTTACGGTATCACATAATAACATAAGTACACTAAGGCCAAGGGGAAAGCTGCCACAGTTATGCTCTAATGTATCTTTCTCTTTGCTTTGTTCTGTAGCTTTTTTTTCTTGGAACTGCAGATTTTATCTCTGAAACTCATCCTGGTGTTATAAAGCATTAATTGCCAGCATGGAGTAATAAATCTTTGGGATTCTTGCCAATGAGTCTGGGTACATAGCGGAATAGCAAACGCTAACCCATAAAAAATAGGAGGGCAAAATATTTTTTTCTACTCATTTATAAATCAGCAAGAAAATTATAACAGGACAATGTAGAAAATAACCTAAAGCATGAATCCTAGTTTAGAATTCTGTGTACGTTTTTAGTTAAATTTCTGTTTTTATCAGGATACCTGCCTTCTTTGGTTTCAGTTCCACTGGTGTTATTCTAGATGGATCCACCATGGGTTTGGGTCTTCGCAGGTTCTCTATAACACTCTGCCATTGTGTTGGTAGACCCACAAAAATCCCGAGCTTTGCGTCGTAAGAGGTATGGACTCTGTGTTCGAAGTTTTTTGGTGCAGAAATTTCTGGCCTCTTCTTCTTCTTTTTGCGGAACATTGTTCGTTTGAAGATTGCCAACCTGTCCAAGAAGTATAGCCTTGTTTAAAAAATGTCAAACACTCCAATAACTATACAGTAATGTGTAATTTCACAATGAAATTTTTTTAAATATATACAAAAACATATATATATATTTTGTTCATCTCCTGTTATAACTGAATATAAGAGTTTTAGTTCCTTTGTGATCTAATCTAAACTTATGTTCCAAAGCTAGGTATATTTTAACCTGCACTACTATAGCTTTGTATTTTATAATGTGGTTGTAAGTAGATTTCCTGATCATTGCTTTGCTCTTGTAAATTGCCCTGCCATTTAAGAAGGATATGATTTAAGATCTTATGAATTTAAAATTAACCAATAAACTGCAGCTGGCCAAGAAACAATTCACTATAAATAATGGACACCATGTCCCCTGTCTCTGAGAAAATTTAAGTCATCAGCACTCCAGCACATTTCAATTAACCAATCATAACCATCTAATGTCATCTTTTTTTAATCTTTCCCTTTTTGTACACAAACAAACTAAAAAATATCTGGAACAATTTACTAACAACAATGATTTCTGGATTAACTCTGGATCACAACATGAAATTAGACAAAATATATTAAATAATTTATGAACATTATTAGTAAATTAAGACTGTATTGATCCAAATGAAATCTATAATGATCCAAAATAAACATTAATGAATTTTGACAGTAAATCATCAACAATCACTAATGAACAATTAAACATAAAATGAAACGGAAACGGTGAACCTGTAGAACCGCAATAGGGCAACATTCTTACTATAAAACAGGATTTCTGTTTATTTCATTAATCACAACCTTTTAAAATTGAATAATCACAAGCCATATTTTATAAACATTCATTTTTGTTAATTTATTTATGCATGCACAGCTAAATACATTTTACACACACATAAATCCACCAAGCCACCACTGCTGGGTTTCTGAGCGGTTGTATTAATGAGATAAATGTAAGTCGCTCTGGATAAGGGCGTCTGCCAAATGCTGTAAATGTAAATATTACAATCACCTTTAGGGTGTTGTCTGTAACGGGAAGTAGACTCAAAACATGTCGTTCGAAATCGAACAGATAACTTTTATTCCAGAAGTTACCACAAAGCAGTAGAACTTATTAAACTTTGAAACGAAGGGAGAAACAAAGGGCAAACACAGGATTACTCAGAACACATGGCCTACAAGGAATCTTTTCAGAAATATCTTTTACTCGGCAGAAACATGAGGAAAATGAAAGTCTCATTAGGTTATAGAAATTGTTAAACTTGAAAACGCAACCTTAAAAGCGCTAGGAGAATCCTAGTCCTTTTTTATTAGCTGAGACCAAATAGCATGCTAAGGTAATTAAATTACTTAAATAGAGTGTGATTGTGATTAGGGAATGAGGTGCAGGTGCGCGTCATCACTATTCTGGGGAAAGTGAGTGGTGAAGTGAAGAGGAGTCTAGCGTGTCACTGATTGGCTGCAGAAATTGTCATGATTTATTTTATTTTAGCTTTTGTATTTAATTTTTGTATTAATTTTGTATTAATAAGTATCATAATGCTGCTGCCTCAAGCCATTTGTTAAGTGCAAACAATGTAATGTGAATGCTAAAAACTTTACATTAATGTCTTTTTGATCTTTTTCACTTTAAAGACTACTAGCCTATTAAAAGGCTCCCTTTGACAGACATTGGTACAGAATACAAAAAAGTCTTCTTCAGGGTTAGGTGTGCATTAGGACGATAAAAATATTTAAATAGTCAATCTTTCAGCATTTTGAATGCCAAGTTGTTGACAGACTGTCCTTACTTAAATTAAATTAAACGACTGGGGTTATTTCTTTCTTTTTCCTTCTTTCTTGAAATCTTTTCTTTTGCTATTTTTAATGTACATAGCTAACAATTTATATAGTACTGAAAATAGTCTAAAGTGCACTGTTCCCAAGTTAAATTCAGTATATACATACTGTGAGGTCAAAGGTTTATGACTTTATCAGCACATCTACATAAAATAAGATTAGATTAGAGTAGATTAGATTAGATTAGATTAGATTCAACTTTATTGTCATTGTGCGAGGTACATTGTGCGAGCCAATTACAATGCAGTTAGAATCTAACCATAAGTGAATAAGTGGCTTATTTACAATAATTAGCAGTGTAATAAATAGGGAATAAGGTTGATAATTACAGAAATGGGTAAATAATGTACAGAAGGTGCAGTACTATGTAAATATTGTATCTATAAGGGTGTATATAGTATGATACGGTTATAGAAGGCAAAGTATTACATAATGGATATATGCATACAAGTGTTTGTATGATACATTAAATACAGAGTAAATATGGATAGAATATACAGAAGTGTAAGGATAGATAGTTATAGATGTATGATACAGTAAATATGGATGGAATATATAGAAGTGTAACATTAGATAGGTATGGATGGTGCAAAGATGCATAATGATAAAGTAGTGCAAAGTACAGAAGTGGCAGTGCAGTAGTAATTAACACTGTATAATCAGCTGTTCAGTGCAGAAACAGCCACAGGAAAGAAGCTGTTTTTCAGTCTGTTTGTGCGGCTCTAAAGCTACGGTAGCGTCTGCCTGATGGAAGAAGTGTGAACAGTCCGTGGTTGGGGTGAGAGGGGTCTTTGATTATGCCTCTCACCCTTTGCAGACAGTGTTTCTTGTGTATGTTCTCCAGGGTGGGTAGCTGAGTGCCGGTGATTTGTTGGGAGGTTTTGACTGCCCTCCGAAGCACTGCAGCTGCTGTACCACACTGAGATGCAGTTTGTGAGAATGCTTTCAGTTGTACTGCGGTAAAAGTTCTTCAGTAACCTGTTGCATAGATGGGACTTTTTAAGTCTTCTCAGAAAATATAGGTGCTGTTGTGCCTCTCTGACCAAAATAGAAGAGTTCAGAGACCAGGTGAGACCTTCAGAGATGTGGATTCCTAGGAACTTGAAGCTAGGTCGGTCCGTTGATGTGAAATGGAGGATGAGGGTGATTGCCGGCTCATCTTAAATCCCAATGACCTCCTTTGTTTTCTTAGTATTAAGTTCCAGGTTATTGTGCTCACACCATGCTACTAGGTGCTGGATCTTCTCCCTGTAGGCCATCTCATCGTTACCTCTGATCAGACCTACTACCATGGTGTCATCTGCGAACTTAACAATGCTGTTTGAGGCATAGACAGGTACGCAGTCATGGGTAAAAAGGGAGTATAGGAGAGGGGCCAATACACATCCCTGGGAAAACCCCAGTGCTGATGGTGAGATTGGAGGAGGTGACATTATTCAATCAAACAGACTGTGATCTGTTCATAAGGAAGTCCAGGGTCCAATTGCAAAGATGTGTGCTGATGCCGGGCTGTTCCAGGTTAGCTTAGAAGGGCTAAGTGTATAAAAAGCTGAACTGAAATTGACAAACAGCATCCTGGCATAAGTGTCGGGGGGTTGTCTAAGGTAGTCAGGGCAAAATGAAGTACTGTGGAAATAGCATCCTCAGTTGACCTATTCAGGAGATAGGCAAATTTAAGCTTTAAGGTGGGTGAGAACCAGTCTTTCAAAGCACTTTGCGATAACAGGGGTGAGTGCGACTGGACGAAGGTCACCCAGTTCTGTTGCAGCACTGGCACGATGGTAGCAGACTTAAAGCAGGTAGGGGCGATTGCCTGGGCCAGGAACAGATTGAAGATTTTTGTGAAGACCTCAGCCAACTGCTCCGTGCATGCTTGGAGTATGCGTACGCCGTCAGGGCCAGCTGCCTTTCTAGCATTCATCCTTCCCAGAGTAACCTGGTAACAGCTCTGTTTTGCGCATAGGCTCCATTTTCCCTTTTTCAAAGCATAGAAGAGATTGAGCTCGTCGGGGAGTGAGGCAGAGCTGGTTGGAGGTGTTCCGTAGGGTGGTTTGTGGTCAGTGATAGCCTGTATTCCCTGCCACATGCGTCGGGGTCAGCACAGTTAAAGTGCTCTTCGATCCGCTGTTTGTATTCATGTTTGGCTTTGCAAATTCCCTTCCATAGATCGGCTCTGGCGACGCTGTAGGCCTTCCGGTCTTCAGACATTAAGGCAGTGTTGCGTGCTTTGAACTCCCAATTAGTCCAAGGCTTCTAATTGGGGAACACTATAATGTTCTTTTCTGTAGTGTAGTGTAGCAGTGGTGTAAGTGTTGGTATTGGTGACTGAATCTGTAGTGGCCTGAGAGCGAATTCACTACAGTCTGCATGTGTAAACTGCTGCTGGAGAGCAGCGTCAGCCCTTATCCAGCCAAACTTTTACAGTCCTGATTGTGGGTTTTAATGACTGGAGAGTACTTGTGCAACAGGAACAATGAGAGATGGTCTGAATGTCCTGGGTGGGGGAGAGGTGTGACTTTGTAAGCTTCGGCCACACTTGTGTTTAAATGATCCAGAGTTTTTTTTCCCCTAGTAAAACATAATACATTTTGTTAAAATTTCAGCAGAACAGATCGTAAATTGCGGTGATTAGAATCCTCAGTGACGATAAAGGCTCCATCAGGATGCACTATCTGCAGTTTTTTGATAGCAGAGCTTATTTTTTTAATGGCTGTGCTAGCCTTAGAGTCCGGGGGGACATACATAAGTGTGTCTTTCCAAAACTGTTGCACACAGTTGTCTAGAATGTATGCTGTAGCGTGACATTATTCCTTCACTGAAACAAACATAGACCCAAACACAATTCCAGCATCACATTTCCCCTGTGCCCCTGAGCTCTATAAAGACATGCTGTGTTCTAATTTGAGTGTAAGAAACAGGTTTTTGAATTTACTGAACAGCTTTAAAGGGAATATAGAACACCCAGTCTTCCTCATCCAACATTATTATTTGACCTCATTAATATTATTGTGGCTGAAGGAGTATATTTCCACAGCCACACTTTTTACTTTTTACACCCCTTAATATGTCATGATTAAGAGTCCGTATCAGTGGTAAAAAGAGTACTGAAAATTTCTACTCAAGCAAAAAAAGTATTGCTATTTAAAAAATAATTGAGTACAAGAAATAATGAAGTACAAGTAGAAATACTAAAAATTAAAATCTCCACAGTAACAGCATGCAGTAGTGAGGACTTCATGAACTTTTTTGATAACAAAATTGCAAAATTAGGCAGAAAATTCAAGCCTTGAAACCAGAGTAATCTATTAATTCTGAACATATGATCAGACCTTGAAAAATTTAATTACATTCACAACATTTGGCAGACTCCCTTAACCAAATCGACTTACATTCATCTCTTTTATGCAACCAAGCAATTAGGGGTTAAGGGCCTTGCTTGGGTGCCCACAGTGGTGGTTGATGGTCCTAGTAATCGAATCCGGGCTCTCTGGTATCAGTCCAACACCTTAACCACTAAGCCACCACTTCCCCAGTTCCACTCTTTCACCCATTTCTTCTGCACAATCATTAACTTGTTTATTAGATCCCATACCAACACACTTTCCTAAGCAGATAGTACCTGCAGTAACAGAAGCCCTGTGACAATAGTTAACTTTTCACTCAGCAGTGGGTATGTCCAAAATATTTAAAATGAGCAATTATTAAACCAAAACGAATTAAGAAACCTGACCCTGACCCCAGTAAGCTATCAAATTACAGGCAGATATCAAACCTTCCCTTTATCACCAAAATCCTAGAAAAGATAGCACAGCAGCTGTTAATTTTTTACACAGTATCATTTAGGATTTAGGGCTTATCACAGCACAAAGACAACACTTAAAGAACACTTAAATAACCTCCTATTGGCCTCTGATTAGAGTTGTGGCTCTTTGCTCATATTATTTGACCTCAGTGCAGAGTTCTTCTTTACAGATTGAAAAAAGGTAGTAGGAATTAAGGGAACGGCCCTCGGCTGACTCAGGTCCTATTTAACTGACCTCTTTTAGTTCGTAAAAATGCACAATATTTTCAGCAAACATTGATGCATAGTTACTTTTTATGCCATAAATTAAACAAAAATAAAAACATTTTTATGGCACTGTGCAAAAGTTTGGGCACCCTACATAATCAGTACTTAGTAACACCTCCTCTGGCAGATATCACAGCTTGCAAACGCTTTTTATAGCCAGCTAAAAGTCTTTCAATTCTTGTACTTGAGATTTTCGCCCATTCTTCCTTGCAAAAGGCTTCTAGTTCTGTGATATTCTTTGGTCATTTCTTGTCTCTTGCATGCACAGCTCTTTTAAGATCTACCCACAAATTTTCAATGATGTTTAAATCAGGGGACTGTGATGGCCATTCCAAAACCTTCAGCTTGCGTCTCTTGAGGTAGTCCATAGTGGATTTCGAGGTATGTTTAGGATCACTGTCCTGTTGTAGAAGCCATCCTCTTTTCAGGTTCAGCTTTTTTACAGATGGTGTGATGATTGCTTCCAGAATTTGCTGGTATTTAGTGGAATCCATTCTTCCCTCCACCCGTGCAATGTTTTCTGTGCCACTGGCTGCAACACAACCCCAAAGCATGATAGATCCACCCCCATGCTTAATAGTTGGCAAGGTGTTCTTTTCATGAAATGCTGCTCCTTTTTTTATCCAAACATGCCTTTGCTGATTGTGGCCAAAGAGTTCTATTTTAACTTCATTAGTCCACAGCACTTGTTTCCAAAACGCATCAGGCTTCTGTAGATGTTCTGTTGCATATTTCTGATGTTGGATTTTATGATGGGGACGCAGGTAAGGTTTCCTTCTGCTGACTCTTCCATGAAGGTCTTGTCTGTGCAAGCATCGCTGCACAGTGGAACGGATTTAGCAGACCACTCCTGGGTCTGCTAAATCTTCCTGCCGTTTTTTTGCAGTCAAATGGGGGGTTTGAGTTGTCTTTCTGACCAGCATATCAGCAGTTCTCTCCGAGAGTTTTCAACAGCTGTTGCCATGCATCAGATCTAATGAAGCTAATTAAGGTCTGAAACCTTGTAAAAAGAATCTGAGACTCTGGAACTCTTAGGGTGCCCAAACTTTTGCACAGTGCCATAAAAATGTTTTTATTTTTGTTCAATTTATGGCATAAAAAGTAACTATGCATCAATGTTTGCTAAAAATATTGTGCATTTTTTCCATTTCCAAGAGAGACTGTTAACATCTTTTCAATTAGAAAATCACCAAAATCTGTTATTTATCAAGGGAGGAGGTGTTACTAAGTACTGATTATGTAGGGTGCCAAAACATTTGCATAAGACAGTATATATATTAGTAGCAGAGTATCTCTAAAAGCATTGCCTAACTTTTGATAGTCAAATTACCTTATTTTGATAGTCAAATTTTTTGCAGATTGTGTGTAAGTTATTATGGAAAAAGTGAAGGGTCAATCAAGGTGAAACCCCCTTTTTAGCCTTGTAACGTGTATACATTATTATTAATTATATAAGCATAATGAGAATGAGCAATAATGAGAAAATTTAAAATGTTGATTTGACCCCAAAACCTAGTTTTCCCGCTAGACAGAGATGCATTTTTTCTATCATGTCTAAACTTAAAAGTTTATTTTATTAATAAAGGTATGTGCATACATGTATAAATTCCATGTTTTCTTTCTGTAACTAGTATGCGAAGGTCAATGTACTAGTGGTGTAAATTTACTATTTTAATACATCATTTGTACTGCAATTAGACTGAAAGTTGTTCTGTATGTACATTGAAAGATACTAGTTCTATTCTTATAGTTTAGATATGAAACGTAGACTTTAAAGTAAACTTGTAGAAAAACTGTAGAATAGAAATCTTTATTTGTCAATTACCCATTATTGCACAGTCAAAATCTTCACTTTGGAGGTTGCGGTCAAAGCATTGGGCCAAACATGATATGGCAACCCTGGAGCATAGAAGTTAAAGGATTTTTAGTAGTTGGAGGTCAAATAAACTTTTTTGGTAAAATAAACCTAAAATAGTACAAATATGCCAAATTTGCTTACACTTTTAGTCATTGTAAGCCAAGTACACTACAGTATATGTACCAAATATACGCTAACTATACTAGATCTGTCAGTATAAACCAAGTATACTTAAGGACCATTTTATTTAATAATCCTTGCAAGCATACTTACTTTTTTTAAATGAAAAAGATACAGTATACTCAAATAAACCTGTTAGTAAAGCAATACTTACTGTAAAATTGTTAACTGGCCAACTCACTGTAAATTGTGAAGCAGATTTTGCACTGAAGTTACAGGCAGTCATGCCTGAAAGAAATCTATAGTGGTAAAGGAGATAGCGCTGTGCTTTTGAGAAAAACAGATCTTGTTTGTGGTCATATGGTTTAGAGACTGTTATCACTTGCACCCAGAAAGCAAACTATCTTAAATTTCATCCTCCAGTCAATAGACATTAATCTGTTTGCACAGGGAGAACAAACAAGGAATAAATATTTTATCTGCTGGCATCTTGTTTTAATGCATGTTTGTGTATATGTTTATAAACATGCAGACAATTTATGTTTAAAGAAATTAGATAGTTTTAAAATATATATATATATATAAATATATTATATACAGAGCTTCCGATAAATTGACTTGGGAAAATGCTTACTCAGCTTCCTCTTTTCTCACGTGAACAACCTTAGCCTGCAGTGTCTCTGTCAGATAAACTTATTTCTGTTTCTGTCGTATAATTTACAATTGCACTTGGGAGATGCCTCTCTCATTTGGAGCAACTTACATTAATCTTATTTTTATTTTCATACAACTTGTTCAGGGGCCTTTGTGGCAGCTTGATGGTGCAAGGAATTGAGCCAACAATCTTCTGGTCATTTTTCAGTAAAAATCCTTTATTAAATCTATAGTGTTTTTTTATCTAACCTTCAAATATCAGTATCCTATCTCACATTACTGTGGGAAGTGGGGGTTCTGAGGATACTGCAACACCCTCTGCCTTTTGTCCAAGAGAGCTGTGGTGCTAAAAATAAATTAATACAAATTTTGTAAGATAAAAATTAAAAAAGTATGAGATCAATATATTTATAATATTTCATTTTATTAATTTGTGAATATTCTGAATAATTTGTTGGAAAAATTACGCAGCGCATCTGTCGCTTAAGTACACCTGCCCCCAAATGGGGCTAAAACGTATTTTTGATTTCTTTGGGAATCCCAAACAAAATAAAAGGGGTTTTGCCTTGAGCTGGTAATTCACTGAATGAAGCAGACTTAGTGGATTAAATTAGTAAGCATCCAACTAGGAGCTGCTGCAATAGCTTTCCCAAAGCAATCACCACACAGAGGGTATGGGGTTTATATATACATAATTCTGTGTGAAAAAGAAAAATTTTTGCTTAAACAATTAATCAATCAATCAAACTTTATTTGTATAGCCTCTTACATCAGCTAGGGTGAACCAATGCTTAATATATTAATGCCCCAATTAAACAACATATAAAGCACAAACGAACAGTGAACTAATAAAACAACAGTTAATATATACAACAAAAGTGTCACAGTGCTGTTATGTGCCAAAGGCAATCAGTAATGGCCTGTAGCTCAAGAGGTAATGCATTTTTAAACCTGTGACCTGCTACAGCAAAAGAACGAGCACCCAATGGTTTGTACTTAAACCGAGAAACCTCCAGCAGTTGTTGATGTATGTTTAAAAGTTCACATAAATAGAAAGGGGCAAGGCTATTGATTACTTTAAAAACAAGCGTTAAAAGTTTAAAAACACAATCAAGTTGTACAATATGCCAAAATTCCAGCTAATTAGAGACTAAGCTTGTAAATCCTGAATATTTTCTAGAGAAAAATCAAATAAAAAGAACAGCGGTCTCTGGCTGCTACTTACCAAGTCATGGTTTTCATCTATATCTTGTTTAAACTTAGTCAAATAATGTGTAGCAGGATATATCTGTTGAGTCTGGTTCCTTTCAAGGTTTCTTTTTATGACCATTTTAGGGAGTTTTTCCTTGCCACTGTTGCTCTCCGCTTGCTCCGGGACAATTAGGGTTATATTTCTGCTTTATTCACATTGTATAATTATTAATAAATATTATAATTATTATTGATTGTGCAAAGCGGCTTTGAGACAATGAGCATTGTAAAAAGCACTAAGCAAATAAAATTGAATGGAAGTAAATATTCTATTACATATACACTATATTGCCAAAAGTATTCGCTCACCCATCCAAATAATCGAAATCAGGTGTTCTAATCACTTCCATGGCCACATGTGTATAAAATCAAGCACATAGGCATGCGGTCTGTTTTTACAAACATTTGTGAAAGAATTGGTCGCTCTCAGGAGCTCAGTGAATTCCAGCGTGGAACTGTGATAGGATGCCACCTGTGCAACAAGTCCAGTCGTGAAATTTCCTCGCTCCTAAATATTCCACAGTCAACTGGTAGCTGTATTATAAGAATATGGAAGCGTTTGGGAACGACAGCAACTCAGCCATGAAGTGGTAGGCCACGTAAACTGACGGAGCGGGGTCAGCGGATGCTGAGGCGCATAGTGCGAAGAGGTCGCCAACTTTCTGCAGAGTCAATCGCTACAGACCTCCAAACTTCATGTGGCATTCAGATTAGCTCAAGAACAGTGCGCAGAGAGCTTCATGGAATGGATTTCCATGGCTGAGCAGCTGCATCTAAGCCATACATCACCAAGTGCAATGCAAAGCTTCGGATGCAGTGGTGTAAAGCACGCCGCCACTGGACTCTAGAGCAGTGGAGACGCGTTCTCTGGAGTGCCGAATCGCGCTTCTCCATCTGGCAATCTGATGGACGAGTCTGGGTTTGGCGGTTGCCAGGAGAATTAGATTAGATTAGATTAGATTAGATTAGATTAGATTCAACTTTATTGTCATTGTGCAAGGTACATGTACAGAACCAATGAAATGCAGTTAGCATCTAACCAGAAGTGCATAAGTGGCTTATTTACAATACTATATATATATATATATATATATATATATATATATATATACTGTACAATACAAGAATGGTACTTGTCTGACTGCATTGTGCCAAGTGTAAAGTTATGGTGTGGGGTTGTTTTTCAGGAGCTGGGCTTGGCCCCTTAGTTCCAGTAAAAGGAACTCTGAATGCTTCAGCATACCAACACATTTTGGACAATTCCATGCTCCCAACTTTGTGAGAACAGTTTGGAGCTGGCCCCTTCCTCTTCCAACATGACTGTGCACTAGTGCATAAAGCAAGGTCCATAAAGACATGGATGACAGAGTCTGGTTTGAATGAACCTGACTGGCCTGCGCAGAGTCCTGACCTCAACCTGATAGAACACCTTTGGGATGAATTAGAGCAGAGACTGAGAGCCAGGCCTTCTCGTCCAACATCAGTGTGTGACCTCACAAATGCGCTTCTGGAAGAATGGTCAAAAATTCCCATAAACACACTCCTAAACCTTGTGGACAGCCCTCCCAGAAAAGTTGAAGCTGTTATAGCTGCAAAGGGTGGACCAACATCATATTGAATCGTATGGATTAGGAATGGGATGTCACTTAAGTTTAAGGCAGGTGAGTGAATACTTTTAGCAATATAGTGGGTTTATTACATATTATACTCATCATACATCCAAATTTAGTTGATATCAAAGAAAAAAAAATTAATTTAAACAAAATCACTTCTTCACTGTCTCATCTTCCACTGTCATCGGTCATTTAGTGAATGTGATTGGTTGTGAAGGCAGCCAATCAAAATTTAGCAGCCTCGTCTCTGATTGGCTTGAAATTTGGGATATTGTAACATTGGATGTTTTGAGCAACCAAGCCGCACAAAAGACAAAAACTAATTTTAAATGAAAAAATTTATTTAAATTTATTTTCCTGTGTTCTTTCTGTGTAGGTTTACTCTGGGTACTCCAGTTTTCTTCCACAATCCAAGAAAATGTATTTTATTAAATTGTTCATAGCATTGAGTGTAAGTGTGTGATTGATTGTCTTTATGTGGCCCTTGCCGTTCACCCTATGACAGCTGGGATAAACTCCAGCAGATCCCAATGATCCTGATTAGGAATATAGTTGACAAAAGACAATGGAGGTATGGATAGATAGATTTTCCTACTCTCAAATGTTTTTTTTTTGCAACATGAATTCTTTTTTCTCACAAAACTTAATTCTTGCCAGGACTCATGGTAGAAATATAATCCCATATGAGCGCTATTTTTTTCTTCAGCCCCCCTGCTCTAAATAAGTTCCTGTGACTATGTCTATCCCCAACAGTTAGATAAATATTTAGAAACAATTTGGGTTTTATGTAGGTCTTCAGTATAGTGGGGCTTAATTTACAGTAGGGTAACGGATAGCTTAGCTTCTTACATTTTACAAGTAGCTTGCCCAGCACTGGTGGTATCTAAACTAAAACATTTTACTCATTTTTTTTTACCCAAAACTTATTTGCAGCCTATATTCACAGCTATGCAGTGTTTACAGATTTTGTGATGCAGCTATGTCTATGTACTTAGTCATTCAGGCTTTTTACCAAATCTAGCTACAGCATAAAAGAATCAGTCATGTACTGTACATTGACTCTGATTTTTAATATTAAAGTTTGATTTGGGGCATAGTAACAAAAGTGATCTGTCAAATGTGTTTCAAATCAGAGATTTGCTCACTCTGTAAAACACTGCAGGTAGAATCTCTTTTGGAGATAAAATACCAAATGCTTTAAAACCCACAGATGATGTGGTGTTACAGAATTTTTTTCTACATTAAAAGAGCCAAAAGAAAAAGTAAAAAAAAAGAGCCAAAAAAAAGGGTCAAAAACAGACAGCTATAGAAAAGTTATTAAAAAGGACACAGAAAAAAGGAAAGTAGGAGGAAGAGAATTGTACTGGTTTACTGTGAATAGTTTAATACTTTTGAATGCTGGCGGTGCTTTCACTCTAGTGGTAGCATAAGATGGAGTCTACAACCCACACAAGTGGCTCAGGTAGTGCAGCTCATCCAGGATGGCACATCAATGTGAGCTGTGGCAAGAAGGTTTGCTGTGTCTGTCAGCGTAGTGTCCAGGGCATGGCGGCGCTACCAGGAGACAGGTCAGTACATCAGGAGACGTGGAGGAGGCCGTAAGAGGGCAACAACCCAGCAGCAGGACCGCTACCTTCGCCTTTGTGCAAGGAAGAACAGGAGGAGCACTGCCAGAGCCAGTGCAAAATGACCTCCAGCAGGCCACAAATGTGCATATGTCTGCTCAAACGGTCAGAAACCTCCATGAGGGTGGTATGAGGGCCCGATGTCCACAGGTGGGGGTTGTGCAAGGATGCAGGACGTTTGGCATTTGCCAGAGAACACCAAGATTGTCAAATTTGCCACTGGCGCCCTGTGCTCTTTACAGATGAAAGCAGGTTCACACTGAGCACATGTAACCACGTGACAGAGTCTGGAGAAGCCGTGGAGAACGTTCTGCTGCCTGCAACATCCTCCAGCATGACCGGTTTGGCAGTAGGTCAGTAATGGTGTGGGGTGGCATTTCTTTGGAGGGCCACACAGCCCTCCATGTGCTCGCCAGAGGTAGCGTGACTGCCATTAGGTACCGAGATGAGATCCTCAGACCCCTTGTGAGACCATATACCGGTGCCCCTGGGTTCCTCCTAATGCAAGACAATGCTAGACCTCATGTGGCTGGAGTGTGTCAGCAGTTCCTGCAAGACGAAGGCATTGATGCTATGGACTGGCCCGCCCGTTCCCCAGACCTGAATCCAATTGAGCACATCTGGGACATCATGTCTCGCTTCATCCACCACCGCCATGTTGCACCACAGACTGTCCAGGAGTTGGCGGATGCTTTAGTCCAGGTCTGGGAGGAGATCCCTCAGGAGGGACCATCCGCCACCTCATCAGGAGTATGCCCAGGCGTTGTAGGGAGGTCATACAGGCAGGTGGAGGCCACACACACAATATATATACATATGTTTTTTTTCTTTTTTCAGTGATATTTAGCATAAACTATTGTAAATTTCAAATAAAACTATTACTAATAAGTATGTATTATTGTATATATATAATATGTATATGTATTATGTATTTGTATATGTATATATTGCCAGTCTATAGTTTCCCCAGATACCTTCCTACACATTAATTCTGACCATGTTGTTATAGACTGTACATGACATTGACTGGAAGTAACCACGCGAGGTAAAAAAACACGTTTTTTTTTAATGAGCAACACCAAATTTGCGACAGCAAAAACAAAAACATGTGTTTCCACAATACACTGTATTCCAGCCATGTTCGCAAGTGGACAGTGGACTATGGACCCAAATGCTTGTTTAGGGTATCTGCATAATAATGTCTGGGATGGTGTGTGGGAGTTAAGGTCTATTGTTTCGATGCATTGCATTAAGAAGCAAATATGTTACACTTTATGAATTGAGTAACTGTCTATATCAGCTTCTCTGTAATCCCTGACAGACTGGCAAGCCGCCTTGAGAGAAACTGTTTGGTTTCGTATTTTGATTTGTCAGGGCTTTCTACAACCCTTTCTTTAAACTTCTCAACACAGAGCCCAAACTCAGACTGCTTTTATCAAAATTTACCAATCATACAAAAGAAAATGGAAATGTATTTGTATACCGCTGTCTTTACCAAATTTTCAATTTATAGATAGACGTTTTGCCTAGAGCCCCATGCCTGGAGCTGGCCCTGATCTGGTGCCACTTCATGTCAGTTTCCGTTCAAAGAAGAAACATCTAAAGAAATGCTGATGTCTGTGGCAGTAAGAGTAAGAGTAAAAGCATCCTTTTTTTTTTTCATAAAAATTGTAAATAGATAACAAATACAGCTTTTAAGATGTAAATCATCATTGTGGAGTTTATATAATGTAGTTTTTAAAGGTTAAATTCTGAGCTAATGCCTTTTGAAGAGCTAAGTATTGTTTTGTTTTTTTTATTGTTGCTTATAAACATTTAGTTAATTAGTTTAATACATAATTTTAATTATAGCAATTATGTTTTTTTTTGTTTACCAGTTATGTTTAGTTACAGTTACAGTTACAGTTTAGTCAATTTATGAAATTTTTATATCAAATGTATTTATTTTTTTCATTCACAAAAACTAGCAGCCAACAGAAGCCGTACATGAGGAACCTTATCCTATGATTTTACCAAAAAATACACAGCAAAAACATCTAGACTTAACAACCACAGAAAACAGACATAAGTCCTGAATTGAGATCATGCACCTGAGTTGTTCAAAATCACATTTGACACACTGAAGTACTTTGCAACACAGTAGCTTGAGTCTTCTTAATTCAATTCAATTTTATTTGTATAGTGCTTTTTACAATTGTCATAGTCTTGAAGAGGCTTTTACACAATCAAAGATAATTTTACAATGTGAATAAAACACGGTGGCAATGAAAAACTCCCTGAGATGGTAATAGAAAGAAACCTTGAGAGGAACCAGACTCAACGAAGAACCCATCCTCATTTGGGTGATAAAACGATGGCAAAAATTATGCACTCACACTGTGTGTATAAGCATCTGTGGTTATAAGTCCTCAGGAAACAGTCGGAGTGTCTTTGTGGTAGAGTGGAAATGTCCTCAGTGACCATGGTGAGGTGACTGATCATCAACCGAAGGCAGGTCACCAGGAAGGGAGTGGAGAGGGGGGCTGGATCACTTGCAGCTAAGAGATTAGAATCTATACTCACAGCCAGATCTTTTACTGTTGCATCTGAAGAAACGAAAGGTCAGCTAGAGTTACAGTGTGATCAGAAGGCTTACCTCTAGCTACATATACAGTCTAATGCAAAAGTTTAGGCACCCCTTGATAAATAACAGATTTTGGTGATTTTCTAATTGAAAAGATGTTAACACAGTCTCTCTTGGAAATGGAAAAAATGCACAATATTTTCAGCAAACATTGATGCGTAGTTAGTTTTTATGCCATAAATTGAACAAAAATAAAAACATTTTTATGGCACTGTGCAAAAGTTTGGGCACCCTAAGGTTTCAGACCTTAATTAGCTCGTTAGATCTGATGCATGGCAACAGCTGTCTTTAGTAAATGGCAATTTCAAAGCTTTACAAATACTTTGACTCTTCAAACCTTGTGCACACACTTGCGGACACTCAACAACCATGGGTTCCTCTAAGCAGCTGTGTAAGACTCTGAAAATGAAAGTTATTGATGCCCACAATGCAGGAGAAGGCTACAAGAAGATAGCAAAGCGTTGTCAGCTTGCAGTTTCCACAGTGAGAAATGTAATTAAGAGATAGCAGTTCGGGGGAACTGTGGAGGTCGAGATCTGGATGACCAAAAAAACTCTTGTAGAGAACTACTCGTATGCTGGTCAGAAAGACAAATCAAACCCCCATTTGACTGCAAAAAAACTGCAGGAAGATTTAGCAGACCCAGGAGTGGTCTGCTAAATTCGTTCCACTGTGCAGCGATGCTTGCACAGACAAGACCTTCATGGAAGAGTCAGCAGAAGGAAACCTTACCTGCGTCTCCATCATAAAATCCAACATCAGAAATATGCAACAGAACATCTACAGAAGCCTGATGCGTTTTGGAAACAAGTGCTGTGGACTGATGAAGTTTTAATAAAACTCTTTGGCCACAATCAGAAAAAGCATGTTTTGGAGAAAAAAAGGAGCAGCATTTCATGAAAAGAACACCTTGCCAACTATTAAGCATGGGGGTGGATCTATCATGCTTTGGGGTTGTGTTGCAGCCAGTGGCACAGAAAACATTGCACGGGTGGAGGGAAGAATGGATTCCACTAAATACCAGCAAATTCTGGAAGCAATCATCACACCATCTGTAAAAAAGCTGAACCTGAAAAGAGGATGGCTTCTACAACAGGACAGTGATCCTAAACATACCTCGAAATCCACTATGGAATACCTCAAGAGACGCAAGCTGAAGGTTTTGGAATGGCCATCACAGTCCCCTGATTTAAACATCATTGAAAATTTGTGGGTAGATCTTAAAAGAGCTGTGCATGCAAGACGACCAAAGAATATTACAGAACTAGAAGCCTTTTGCAAGGAAGAATGGGCGAAAATCTCAAGTACAAGAATTGAAAGACTTTTAGCTGGCTATAAAAAGCGTTTGCAAGCTGTGATATCTGCCAGAGGAGGTGTTACTAAGTACTGATTATGTAGGGTGCCCAAACTTTTGCACAGTGCCATAAAAATGTTTTTATTTTTTTATTTTTGTTTTAATTTATGGCATAAAAAGTAACTATGCATCAATGTTTGCTGAAAATATTTTGCATTTTTTCCATTTCCAAGAGAGACTGTGTTAACATCTTTTCAATTAGAAAATCACCAAAATCTGTTATTTATCAAGGGGTGCCTTTTGCATAAGACTATATATATACTATATATATACATATATATATATATATATATATATATATATATATATATATATATATATATATATATATATATATAGTTTTAATAGTACTTAAGGAGGAATAGTGCTGACCCAGCTAGCCACAGGTAGAAAGGGAATCTTTAATGGAAGGTACAAATGAGCTGAAAATCAAATGTGCCAATGGCAATTTTATTACACTACAGCCTGTGACACTATTGATCATAAGAGACTCCTATAAATTTGTTTTAGTCTAATTTGACTAGAAGACAGTTTTATAACATTGAGTAGTCTGAAGACTATATACATATACAATATATTACATATTTATGATATTTATTTGTAGTAATCATAAGCGTAGTTATTCCAAGTCAGACAGCTTGTACTCCACTGGCATGTGAAAACTTCAAATGCTGGTGGAGCATGATTTGAGTTATAAATTCATTTATTTGTCTGCTGCTGCTCTGTAAATATTGTTTTTCATTTAGAAAAAACATGTATTGCACTGTAAACGCATAACATTTCCTTATGGTTGTGTGAATTTATTTCTTTTCTTTACCCCCAATTAACCTGACTAGCTTTTGGGTAATAAATTCAAATTTATAGGTCAAAAAATAAAAAATAATGTATTATCTTCAATAATTGTAAGTTAAAACAATGCTTATATTTAAACCCATCTTATCTAACGTATTGAGTTTGTTAGGCAGCATTTCTAAGTTTAACTGTCTACAAATGTGTTTCTGTGGCAAAACGGACAAAAGGGATTTGAGTCCAGGATATAGTCTACAATAACTACAAACATGTGTGAAGGTCAGGTTGTAAAATATTTTCCATATAGTAACAATTTTTGTAACAAAACTATTATAAACATTTTTTTTATAGTAAATTAATAAGCAACATAGTTTAGTGCTAATGTTAAAAATTTTCTGAAAAACAAACAGAAAACATTATTTGCTAATATACTGTGAGGACTCTAACTCCAAACCAGCAGAGGGCGCTGTCACTGGAATACTAGTATTTCTCCTAGTACTTCCCGTGTATATATACTTTGTATATAAGCTAGCCATCCACTGGGATATGGAGGAGAAAACATTAACATTGCTAAACATTTTGCAAAGGTATTGTTTTGCTCTTGCGACTTACTAAGCATTTATGTTCTCTTTTGATTATGCTCAGGTTTTGTTTTCTGCTTGTTCTTGTTCTTCTGCCTAGCGTTTTGGATTTGTTTGCATTCTCTTTGGATATCAGTGTACCGATCTTCGCCTGCTTCTTCAACTACTCTTTGTATTGTTCCTTCTTTTCTATATGAAGCCAATACCAGCATTATGGATCCCACTTCGTCTCAATCCTTACATATACCATAATGGTGAATTCTTAAATATGATTTGTCAAAAGATGGTGAGGGTGTAATTTGTTTCTAAACAGCACATCTCTTGCAGGTGAATGTCGATGGGGTAGTTATACCCTTTCTGGTGCTCCACCCTGTGTTCTGAATTCAACTTCCAAGCTGGGATGAACAGCATGGAATTAATGATTAATAGATAGTAAATATAAGGTTGTTCTTTAAATGCAGTACAGTTTTTCTAGTTTATAGGAAAACTAGGTGGTTTGCATTAAGATGCCTCCAGCTGTGTGGGCGCCTAAGAGTTGTAGGGCGTGGGGGTGGAGCACTGATGAGGCAGCGGGATTGGGGTAGACAATAGTAATCTCACTTAGAGCAAGTCTGCTTAGCTGTTTTCCTTGTTCCAATTGTTCCAATTTCAACCTTATGAAAGAACATGAGACCCTGTATAATCAACTCTTTCCACACTGATACTAATAATAAAATAGATCTCTGGGGGCTCCCAGAGTATGTGGGCCCTAACTTAACCCCATTAACCCCCGATTGTCTCTTTGCCCGCCTAGTGGCACCTCTGACTGAGGTAATCGATCAGTGGAAGGCTTAATTAAATCTAGGTGGTGGATTTTTAGTTGTGCATTGTATTAAACACAATCCACGTTTCTCTTCACAGTTACACTTTACATAGGTTTATTAAAAATATGAAAGAATGTTCTGCATTTGTTTCATTATTATTGTTATTTATATTAGTAGGAATAGTAAATAAAGTTTTAATGATAATCTGCTTTTAACTTCAGGTGCCATTTTGTTCATCTATAATGGTATGAATAAGCTTAATTAAAGTCCAACTGCAATTAAAGTCATACAGTTATATGAGTGAGTCAGATTTTTAATGGTACAGAATTTTAGGTTGTCTTTGTAATAGTTGATGCAGATATCAGTGTCATTCCATCTAAATAGACATGTTTCATAGTATGTATACAACTGAGATCTGGCTGCTATGTACTGCTCTGCAGAGAGAAGGGAGACAGCAGGGGGACGGACTCCTTCATCACGTTCAGTATTGTGACCATTCTGCCCTTTAAGTTTAATGACACTGCAGTGTTTGTGCATGTATGTGTAAAGAAGCTCTCTTATAGTCAAAGACAAGGTTGAGCACACAAACACAATTGCTTAACAACTTCGCCTTCTCATTTGCTCTGCACTTTATAGACACATCATTAATCTAAAATAAAGTGACTGGCTATGTAAGTAATAAATCTTTAAAGCTGTACTGAGTACTTCATCTCACTTTTTGTTAAGCTAATCTTATTAGTATACTAGCTTAAACTCAGGAGTTTGTTGCACCCTTTAAGTTTAATGGCTAAATAAGCACAAAGTAAGTAAAATAATGTAAGTGTGATGTAATTCTGAGGTTGACTTAGTGATAACCAAAGTGGAAGCACACACTTGTCTAAAATGACTCTATTTACTAAAACAATAACATCCCTTAACTGGAACCAAGAGACCCCAAACACCTGCCTGACAATTACCCTGGTGCACAAAATACCTGGACTCCAAAAATAAATTGTGTGTTATAGTTGGAGTGGAAAAATTCGAGTATTCTGTACAAACCTCTGACCACTGGGATGAACTAAAACACAGACCTCCTCACCTAACAATTATTTAGTGCTAATGTTAAACTCTTCTGCAAAACAAAGAAACAATACATCAAAAACAGAAAACATAATTTTTAGTATATACCACAATGGTGAATTTTTAAATCTGATTTGTCAAAAGTTGTTAAAGGTGTTATTTTACTATTTTTTTTTTAACAGCATGTCTCTTAAGGGGGCAGGGTGACTCAAATGGTTAAGGTGCTGAGTTTGTTAATCCGAAGACCAGAAACACCTGGGTTCAAGCCCCACCTTCGGCAAGTCAACCACTGTTGGGTCCTTAAGCAAGACCCTTAACCCTTCCTGCTCCAGGGGTGTTGTATCATAGCTGACCCCAACCTACTAAGATGGGATATGCAAAAAATGCATTTCATTGGCTCTGTACATGTACCTTGGACAATGAAGTTGAATATTATTATTATTATTAAAATGGCAAGACAAATTGCAGGTGTATGTCAATAGGCTAGTTCTAAAGTGCTGGATCTCCAGCCCACAACCAATCAGCAATTCAGTACCATAACTGAAACTTAAAATTTATGCACCAGTGTCAGTGAAAGGAAACAATTAGTTATTTAATACAAAACATTATGTATCCTTGGTTTGTTGTTTAGATTTAGGTTTATACTGCAGGACTGCCAAGCTGCTACTTTCGGGCCCTTCTGCCAGCCAGGGGACAGCAACCGCATGTGGCTCTTTCACCCCTTAGAGGCGGCTCTCTGTCGCTTTGAAAAAAACTTATGAAAATAAATAATCAGATTTTAATTTATATTTTATTTAAGTTCACCTTTTAATTAATTCTGAATTTGAAGACTATGGTAATCTTGTATTATTAAAATAAAATGTGTTTACTTATTTGTCGCTCAAAATATGCGTCACCCACACTTTATGTGGCATTCACAGCTTTCATGCCTCAGCAGGCACGTTTGGCATTTATAATAATCAGTGCGAGCAAGAACTAAATGCTTACTGTTTTAATGCATTAACTCACGTTAAGCCTTTTTTTTCTTATAACGGTTTTCTATGGGAGCAAAATGCTTAATGTGTAATTGAATGCGTTACATTCAATTTAATTCAATTATTCATATGCTTGTCATTATGTACTGTAGTTTATTAACAATTTGTTCAGCGAGTTTGGTGTTTTAAAAACAGTGTTTTAATGAATAAAGCCACGTTAAGTGTTTTTCATGTTTTAGAACGTCCCATTGCAGCGAGTCTACTGGACAACTCTAATCCTTCCAATTTTTTGCCCTTCCACCTGTTGCCACCACGCAGAAAAATATTCACTGTAGTAGTTCCTTAATTTAAATAAATAAATATAAAACACGATTTTTTTGTATACATACTATAAAGGTAAAAAACTATATATGCAGTGTTACCTTCATTTTAGATGTCAAATATCTTTGCGGCTCCCGATGTTTTTTTTCTGTAGGAAACTACCTCAAATGGCTTTTTGCGTGTTAAAGGTTGCCAACCCCTGTGCTAGGCCCTTCACCCTTTCTAGTGCTCTACCCTGTGCTCTGAACCCAACTTGCCAAGCTGGGATGGACATAGAAATATATTTTACTGTGGTGTTATGTAATGTGTGCCAGTTTTTGTCTTTCTAAGGTAACAGTTAACTGTAGAAACTGCAGCTGTTTGACTGCTGTTTATCTGAAGAACAAAGTTATTCTTCAGATAACTTAGTGAATCATTCTGAGTTCAGTGACTTCTAGGGAACATGCTACCTTAAGGGCTGAGCAGAGAAGAAAAAAAAAGGTTGTTGTTTTTAAGGAATTATAGTGTATGCAAGAATCAGGATCCAACATGCATCTTATTTAAAATGAAGTACTGTAAAAGAGGTGAGGCTAAACAGGGTTAAGAATCAGTGTGCAGAGGTTTATTGTGGAGATAGAGCAACAGTCCAAAATGTGTAGGATCAATGGTATAAAAAAATGGGTAGAATGTGTACAAATCTCATGCTACAAACAAGCAAACCAGAGGTGGCGATAATAGTAAAAACCCTGAGAGATTTGGAAGTGAGCCCATTCTCATCTGAGTCATTCTGAAGAGTGCAATAATAAATCATTTCTTTTCTATAACTATGTAAAAGTGCAAGAATGTAATCTGAAAATGTATGCTAGTTTAAACATAATTTCTATTATATCCTAGTCAGCCATAGAAGCCATAATCAGGTGGATGTGATTTTGCCAAGAAGGAGGTGATCCTAGATTAACATCCTATGTTATTTCTGGATCAACATTTCAATCAACTAAACTGATGTCATCAGTGTGTTAATGATTTACTGTCTAAATCCATTAATGTTTATTTTTATAACCCTGATAAGACTAAGGTTCTGGTTCTAGGTCCGCAGGTAGCTAAAAGTAAGCTTCCTGATCACACCTTAATCCCAGACAGTCTTTCTGTTTTACCAATTGCAACAGTGAAAGATCTGGGTGTGATTATAGACTCTCTCAATCTCAACAATCTCTCATTTGAAGCCCATGTCGATATTATTACCAGGATAGCCTTCTATCATTTCTGAAATTTCGCTAAAATAAGAAATATCTTGTCTCTAAATGATGCAGAAAAATTAGTTCATGCGTTTATTACATCCAGTCTGGATTATTGTAACGCTTTACTGTCTGGATGTTCAACTAGGTGCATTAATAAACTTCAGTTAGTCCAGAACGCAGCAGCGAGAGTCCTCACTAAAACTAAAAGATATGAGCACATCACGCCGGTCTTATACACACTGCATTGTGATACCGCATTGATTTTAAAATACTACTTCTAAACTATAAAGCTCTAAATGGTCTAGCGCCGCAGTACCTAAATGAACTTCCTGTGTCTTATGTTCCGCCACGCCTACTTCAATCAAAGGATGCATGCTGCCTGTCAGTACATCGCATTATAAAAACTACAGCATGGGGCAGAGCCTTTTCTTACAGAGCCCCAATGCTATGGAATAGCCTCCCTATGTATGTTCGGGAATTAGACACAGTCTCAGTGTTTAAGTCCAGGTTAAAAACGTATTTATTTAGTTAAGCATTTTGTATTGATTCCCCTTAGATAAAGGAGCAGATCTGGGGGACTCAGGGGTGTTGAGTATTATGGTGATCTGGTATGTTTAGATGCTGTCTTCCCCTCTCTTATTGATCACGGTGTTGATGATGAGAGCGGCTGGTTGCTTAACATATCAGGGAGCCCTCATGCCTGTGTTTCCCTCTGGTTCTCCTTTTAGTTATGCTGTCCTAGTTAGTCTTGCCGGAGTCCAGGCTTGCACTATACATTAAACACTTAATCACTCCATACACTGTTATTACAATGTCACCTAACTGCTTTTCTTCTTTTTTGTCTTCCTTCCCCTCTCCCTCTCTCTTTTCTCTTTTAAGCAACATATGCCACAGCGGAGCTGCTAGTGATCCAGACCCCATCTCCACCCCGGACCTGTCGGACTCTTCCCTGTGACCTGCTCCAGTTGATAATACATCACCAGGGTGACCAAGGACGTCCCACTTTGCCATAAAGACGTTGCAGCTGTTCTTTAAGGATTTTAGATGATTTTAAGTTGCTCACACACACAGTGTAACCACATAATTCCTGCTACCTGTTTTCACCCAAATGAGGACGGGTTCTCTGTTGAATCTGGTTCCTCTCAAGGTTCCTTGCTATTTCCATCTCAGGGAGTTTTTCCTTGCCACCGTCGCCCCCGGAAACCGTCGCCCCCGGAAACTAATTTCTGTTTCATTGTCATTGTTCATCTGTAATTTCTTCGATTGTGTAAAGCTGTTTTGTGACAATCACCATTGTAAAAAGCGCTACACAAATAAAATTGAATTGAATTGAATTGAATTTTGGATCAGTCTAAATTCACTAATGTTGTCTCTGGACTATAATACATTATTTTAATATATTTTACCTAATTTCATGTTGTGATTTAATGTTAATGTTAATCCATGTTGTGAATTAATGTAATAAACAATGAATTTTCTGTCTCAGCTAGTATGATATTTTTCAGCATTTACTCATAAGTAAGTTTTTTAGTTTAGTTTGTGGAAAAACAGAAAACAATCAAATACACACTGTTGGCATTAGATGGTTATGATTGGTTGATTAAAATGTTGATTTGGGATCTACAATGAATGTTAATGAAGAATGTAAGACACTCTGATTGGTTGGATCTGCAAAATTTTAAGTATGTGTTTTTTTTAGCCGTTATTTGAAAACTATTTAGACTCTAGGCTATCTTAACCCTTGTATCCCTGCCACTGTTTTTCCTCTTGATTTTTTAAAGCATTGCGTAAAAAAACAACTAGTACTGGTTACACCGTTTTAAGCTATTAACAAAACAAAACAAAAATAATATTCTAATGACAAATTATACAAACAAAAACGGGTCATATTTGAAAGGAGGATAACAAATAGGTTAAATGATTAAATATTTATCTGCTAAAGAATAAATGATTTTTTTGGCCCTCAGTCGGCCTCTCCACAAGATAATTAACATTAAGCACATTAACTTTAATGAATTTGTCATGTATTTTATATTAAAAGGTTTTTTTTAATGTGTTAATTTTGTTAAACTTTCATTTAGTTATTAAGCATATTATTGATTTATTACACTGAACACAATAAAAGAGGTGTAAAAAAGAAGTGCAGGATTGTAAGTTTCTGCAGTTGGGAGTTTACGAGGTTAAAAAAAAGTCCTAATCTAAATTGAATTTTTGACGAAATACTTCTGATTATTCAATATATCGGGCTTAAAGTATAGAAGAGTGGGTGTACAGGGACAGCACGGGAAGGGTTTTTTTCTTAGAAAAAGATAGAGGTCGCCAGTCTGTTGTTTCTGATGGACTTTGTAGAAACTAAATCAGGTCCTACTCTGAAGTGTGGACAGTCTCGGTCCACTGATTCCATATACCATGAAGCATGACTGCAAACACCCAGAGGGCCGGGAAGAGATCAGTTATGACAAAATAAAAAACCTTAACATGTATTGAAAGGTCATTTTGGGGATGTTCATTTTCTTTCTATTTCTACTGCATCTTAGACAGTGATTGAATTAAGCTCAAGAATTATTGACAATTCATTAAGCCCTGTCCCAATGTAAAGGCTATGAGAAAGGCTTTTAACAGTGTTCACATTACAAGCAGCTTCTTGAATTTTCCTAAACCATTTTTAACCCAGTGACACTCATGTAGCCCCTGTAGGCACAGAGGAACCGTTCTAGTTGTCAAGATGATGACAAGCCATGTTTAAACTAGTGCCAGAGTAAGTATAAAAACATATATATTGCCAATGTTTGTGGACACCTTACAGTCAGATTTATATGTGGTTCCTCTCTAAAATGTTGCTAGCAATTTGGAAGCACACAGTTGTCTAAAATGTTATTGTATGTTGTAACATTACATTCTTTCTTTAACTAAGAGACCCAAACACTGCTCCAGCATGACAATGCCTCTGAGTTCCATAAAGACATGGTGTGTTATGATTTGAGTAAACAAAGTTTTGACCTTAACACCACTGGACACTTTTAAGATGAACTGGAACGCCGACTGCACCACAGACCTCTTCATCCTATGTTAGTGCCTGATCCCACTAATACTATTGTAGCTAAATGAACACATATCTTACAATCAAGCTGCAAATTTTACAACAAACTTTTGCCAATATAGTGTAGTTAATCGGCATGCAGGTCAATGGTGCTCGAATTTAAGGTTCAGATCAAATTCCAGCAACTCCAAGCTGCCACTATTGAACTCTTAACCGTAGATCAAGAAAAAGTGAGAAGTTAGAGGCACACAATTGTCTCAAATGTCTCTAAATTCTGTATCTTTAAGGTTTCCATTCACTGGAACTAAGAGACCCAAACACTTCCAGAAGGACAATGCCCCCGTGCACAAAACCCCCTGAAGACATGGGTTGCTCTGGTTGAAGTAGAAGATTAAAGTGTTGGACTGCTAATTGAAAGATCGGGGTTCGATTCCCAGGCAAGGCCCCTAACCACCAGTTGTTATATAAAAGAGATAAATGTAAGTAACTCTGGATAATGGCATCTGCCAAAATGCATAAAATGTCCTACACAGATCCCTGACTTAAAACAATAAAAACAAACAAATAGAGCAACATTGAATGCAAACAATGAAATGACTTTACATCAGCACTGCACACAATGTATTTTCTGTCAGACTGGAGCTTATATGACTGATGAATATTAAAAGGAAATGACCAACGACAGTAGCAACTCTCCCCTAGTTTGATGTACACAGTGGTATACTGGATCAATACGATTCTCTCTTCAATTAATTATCAGTTCTGCTACATAATTCTGCCCACACACCCAAAATCTTCTATGGCATGTTCTTTGTTGACTATGATCCATGTTTTCATCTCTTGCCTTGAGTACACTTCTCATTCTCGCCTTGCTGTATGGCTCACTTTAGTCCAACTGTGTGACAGGCAGCTGAGTGCACTTGGTAGAAAATTTAAATTAAACCTACTCTTGAGCAAACACGGAAGCATAGAAGATGGAATCTTTTTACTTATAGTGTGTAAGAGAAAGTTGCAGTTTTTATATTCATTCGTGGATACTAATCTGAGTAACCTTATTTCAGAACAGTCTGTAAATATTGACATATTCAAAACCGTGTGCAGCATCTGGAAAATTTTTTCAGGGATTTTGTGTGGTCCGATTAGATCTGTTCACCTAGGCATTCTGCTTGTGGCCAATGACAAACACAGTATGACAGAGACAACTGGCCCAGTTCTATCAGCTTTTCCCCTGCAGTCCATTTGCAGTATATTAATTCATCTCCGAGAACAAACGCAGGAACCTCAACATAGGGCGGCTGCTAGGAAGCGCCACAGAATGCAAAGAAAGGATGGAAGAGAGATGGAGAAAGACAACAAGGATAGACAGGGGTGGGATTGGGTTAGGGGAGAGTAAAAGTGATTCCACAACGTTACGGTCCTTTAGTTCTTATTTGTCAATTCCCTTCCACCTTTATTATAAGCCAAGTTTGTTGCTTGTATTCTTACTATACTATTCTGCTTCTCTTCCTCTTTTCTGTGTTGCCTAGTGACATGACACACTACTCCATTTATCATCAATGAACCTGGCTGTGTTTTGCTTCCATCTTCTTGATTGTCTTGCAAGCAGTTGAACAAAGGGTAAAAAATAGAATCATCTAAATAAAAGGTCTGCTTACCTTGTTGTGATGTGAGGTGAGGAGCCTCTTGAGCGAGTTCCTAAGCAGCCTTGTACTGCAGGCTGCTGATTGCCAGAGAAAGCCTGATGCGTTTCTCCTTCCAGGCGAGTACAGCCATCTCAGAGCCTCTTTGTTGGAGAAGAGATGCTCCCCCTTCCATCAGCTCTTGCTTCAAGCGTAGCATGGGGAGGGTAGAACTGAAGCCACGGTAAGAAAAAGAATTACCGTCCAAAGCTGGAGGACTCTCAGAGATGGCTTCACGCTTTTCCACCCTTTCTCTTTGCTCCTTACTTGTGTGTTTTCCCCCCTCCTTTGTTCTGTCTTTCTCTCTCTCTCTCTCACTCCTCCCTCCCGCTCTCCCTCCCTTCCTCCCTCCCTCAATTGCTCATCTCTCTCTCTTTCTCTCTCTCTCTCTCTCTCTCTCTGTTTTTCTCTTTGCCATACGCTTTCTTTTTAGCATTTGTAGCATGTTCATCTGCTATAACAAATTTACAGATGTAGATGTAAACAGATCCATTCTTTGTCCGGACATTGCTTTTCCTCCATAATCAAGAAAGCAAGCTGAGACGCAGATCATGCCCCTCGCCCTTGCATGCCAAGGATCTAATTAGGTCATAATCTCTGCAATGATTAGGGGGCACTGGAGGCTGTTGATGTATGCAGACTAAATAAAATTTCTAAATGCAGGTCTAAATTTAAATTATACAGATTGCAGATAAAGCATTATTAAAGTTATTATTAATAATAAACCCAGTCTCCAGTTCTGTCATGAGCTCAATGGATTTCCCAGTTAAGTTGACAAAGAAGGATCCATAATGCAGGAGGTAGTTTTATTAAATAAAGGGGAAGGCAAAAATGTAAACATGATACAGGGAAGGGTAGATAAACAAACAGGCGAAACAAAACCGAGTGAACAAAACCAAAACGTATACACTGAAACGACGAACCAAAAACTGAACAAAGAACAAGACTAGGAAAACTGACAGACAGCGTATACGCTTAGTATGTTGCTACGCAAAACAATACTTCGCAGTGTGTGTAACAAACTCGCTAGCTTATAAGGCTAACCAGACAGGAAGTGCTAGAGGAAATGTGCCGAGCAGTCTAGTGATGGTGAAGGTCTTAGTGGAGCTAGGATGACGAACGACTTTCTCCAAGGCAACGTCGACCCCAGCAACATCCCGGGTGGAGACAGAGACCTCCAGAGACAGTGACGCCCTCATCAGAGATCTCAGCCACGTCCTTGTTGGAGGCGGAGACCCCAGCAGCATTCTGAGCCGAATCAGAGGGTGGGATCCAGACTGGTTCACATACATGGGAAGACAGCGGGAGGGCCTGGGCTAGATCAGGAGTCAGAGGCTGAGCGGAGACGTACCTAGTACCCTCTGGTCGATAATCAAAGACTTCACGGATCTGTAAGAAAAATAATCCACTGATTCAGTTCCAAACGGCTGAAGCCCAAACCAGCGCCCTCTTCCAGAAAGCAAAGTCAAAAGAAAAGTGCACTTCTTACTGTCAGAAAAAAAATGTTGAACAGGGTCTGACCCTGGCGTAAAAAAACGCTACATCAAAGGGCAGTTGTTGAGCCTGTAGAGCCGCCAATTGAGCTTGAACCGCCTGTAACGCTTGGGCATGGTATTTCACCGTGGCTTGCAGGTGTGCTACCTCCACTAGATCCAATGGAGGAGAAGTATTCTGTAATGATGAAGACAGAGAAGGATCCATAATGCAGGAAGTAGCTTTATTAAATAAAGGGGAAGGCAGAAACTTAAACATGATACAGGCAAGCAACAAACAGGCAAAACCAAACCGAGTGAACAAAACCAAACGTATACACTGAAACGATGAACCGAAAACCAAACAAACAACAAGACTAGCAAAACCGACAAACAGCGTATACGCTTAGTATGTTGCTTCGCAAAACAGTACTTGAAATGCGCAGAGCAGTCTAGTAATCGGGTTATGGCGCCCTCTGGTGGTTGGCGGGCAGAATCGAGACAACATGATGTGCATGTGTGTCCTAATCCCTCAAGACAAAAAAAAACTTAATATCATAAATCATGATATCATGAAAAACAGACATTTTATATTCTATTGTGAGATTCTGTTATTTTACGTTATAATATAGAGTACATTATAATATTCTAATATGTACTAGTCAACATTTGAAATAAATCTAAAACCTTTCTACGCCTTTCGATCTTGTTTTAGGACAACTTTGATTAACCTTTTTAAACCACTTCAAATGTTGACTAGTGAATATTATTATTATATACAGTATATTACATATCATTAGAGTTCACTAATCTATCATGGCTGTTTGATCATATCACCACAGCCGCACTCCACAATCAAGTGGAAAGCTTTTGTTCATTAACTGCTTTATCCTTGCCATGGGTCTAAAGCCTATAATGAGACATGCAGCTAGACATCAAATGCCCCGTATGCTACAGCAGTACATTACATGAAACCCTGTATTTAATCCATGACATCTTAAACAACAGATAAGCTTTAGCAGTGATAGCTTGTTTTTGCCAGGCTCTGGGGCCAGTTTCTAAGTTCGGATTGTCCACCGCTATTTCACACTTGTTAGCATTTCGTCCATAGAGTCAATGAATTGCCATAAATTGCGCCATTGTATTTTAGCATCGAAAATTTGGCCCTCAGATCACAAAAATTTCTCGCAATCACAGGCCCCTTTTTACAATTTTACAGAAGTGCTGACTTTTTTCATATATTTGCATTGTAAAAATTGAATACATACGCTTATTTAAAGTATTTAATCTGCTCATTTCAATAATAATAAATAGCTACACATTTTATATTCTTCGGAGCACTAATAACTTTAAAAGTATGTGCGGAAAAATTTCTGTTTAGATCACAATCAGATTTCATATTCTGAACATGAAATCTGATTGTGATCTAAACAGAAATTTTTCCGCACATGTTTAAATGAGGATGTTAATCAGGGGTCACAAGCCAGTGACTTTGGTGCCAGTCCCAAGCCTGGATAAATAGAGAGGGTTTTGTCAGAAAGGGCATCCGACGTAAAACATTGCCAAATTCAAATATGCGAATCATCCGTTAGAATTTCATACCAGATTGGTCGAGCCCCGGGTTAACAACGACCGCCATCAGGTGCCGGTGGAAATTGGAATTGTGAAGAATGTTCTGGAGGTGAAAAGAGGGTAATGAGTCTAAAGTTAGAAATCAAATGCTGATGATGAATGTTGTTGTGGGTTAGCAAAGAAAGGGAGGTTCTGGTATGAGTTAGATGAGGTAACTGTAAGTATTCCCAGAGAGAGTGAGAGTAGTGAAAAGACGTTCAAGCTGTTTCTTTATGATTTATGTTGCTCACACACACAATGTAAGCACATAATTCCTGCTACCTGTTCTTCACTCAAATGAGGATGGGTTCTCTGTTCAGTCTGGTTCCTCTCAAGGTTTCTTTCTATTTCCATCTCAGGGAGTTTTTCCTTGCCACCGTTGCCCCCGGCTTGCTCTTCAGGGACAAACTGGTTTCTGTTTCATTTTCATCTCATAATTTTCTTCGATTGTGTAAAGCTGCTTTGTGACAATCAATCACCACTGTAAAAAGCGCTATACAAATAAAATAGAATTGAATTGATAGATACAGATTTAATGGACATGTTGGTGAGGAGAACCGAGGTGATGAGAAAGTGTTGGTTTTGGAGTTAGAGAAAGGAACAGTGAAGGACAGATTATAGTAGACTTAGCTAAGAGGATGGAAATGGTGATCTGAAAGAGATTATTGACTGTATGACAGTAGATCTGAAAAAAGAAGAAGAAGAAGAGTTCAAAGAGAAGAAAACAAAGTTGTGAAAGCTGAAAAAGAAGGAATACTGTAAACAATTTAGACAGGAGTTGAAACAGGCTATGGGGGTCAGTTAGTGTTTCTAGATGAGACAGGAAGAAAGGTGCTAGGTGTGTCGTATGGAAGGAGGAAAGAAGATAAGGAGACTTAGTTGTCGAATGAGGAAGTTTAGGATAGTATACAGAGAAAGAGGTTAGCCAAGAAGAAGTGGGACATGGAAAGGACTGAGGAAAGTAGACAGAAATACCAGGATTTATGGCACAGAGTAAATAGGGAAGTGGCTAAAGCCAAGCAGAAGGCATATGATAAATTGTACACTAGGTTAGACACTAGAGAAGGAAAGAAGGACTTGTACAGGTTAGCAAGGCAAAAGAATAGAGATTAATATGCAGCAGGTTAGGGTTATTAAAGAACAAGATGGAAAGCTGAGGAGAGTGTACAGAGAAGATGGAAGGAGTACTTAGAAGTGTTGATGAATAAGGAAAATGAAAGGGAGAAAAGGGTAAACAATGTGGAGCAGAAAGCTCAAAAGATTAGTTCATATAAGGTTAGAATGGTTTTGACAAGGATGAAAAGAGGAAAGGCAGTTGGTCCTAATGACATACCGGTGGAGGTTTGGAAATGTCTAGGAGAGGCAGCAGTAAATTTTTTTACTAGATTGTTTAACAGGATCTTAGAGAAGATGCCTGACAAATGGAGGAGAAGTGTACTGGTGCCTATCTTTAAGAACAAGGGTGATGTGCAGAGTTGCAACAACTACAAAGGCATTAATTCGATAGGTCATACAATAGAGTTAAAAAATAGTGGAAGATAGTCGTAGGGAGCTGCATTGTGTTTTTGTAGACCTGGAGAAAGCATATGACAGGGTACCAAAAGAAGAGCTGTGGTATTGTATGAGGAAGTCAGAAATAGCAGAGACGTATGTCAGGGTGGTGCAGGATATGTATGAGGGGAAACAGGTGGCAGAGCTGGGAGTCAAGTCAAGTCACCTTTATTTATATTGAGATTGTTTCAAAGCAGCTCTACAAAACCACATCAAAATACACAATATTAAACACTCAGTATAACAGTAAGTTGATTTAATATCTATAAATTAAAAGTCCCCAACTAGGCAAGTTAGAGGCAAGGAACCAAAACTCCATTGGTGAAAGACTGGAGAAAAAAAAAACCTTGGGAGAAACCAGGCTCAGTCGGGGGGTCAGTTATCCTTTGACCATACAATCCAAGACCCATACTGCAAAAAAATTTTCGTGCACTTTTCCGGATGGCCGTCTAGAGGACAAGATCATCACTGAAAAAACTGCCTTATTGTCTTCAAATGCTGATCCACCAACTGGGCTGGTGGCGATTATGAGCTCGGAATAACAAAAAAACGGACGAATGTTAGTGTAGATGCCATTCAACCTATGATATACAAATATATGTGTTATTGGTGGTGTTCCCGGTTCCGGTTGATTGGAATATTGCAGCCTACCAATCCTTTAGGCCAGGTTATAGAGATGTGTCTTTAATCGACTTTTAAAGAAGAGTGTGTCTGCCTCAGAGTGTGTCTGCCTACTGAACAAGCGCTAGATAAGAAAAGGATCTGCCATCTGCAGTTGATTTTGTTATTCTAGGTATTATCAGATTGTCAGAGTTTTGAGAGCACAGTGAATGTGGAGGATTATAATAGGATAAGAAGTTGGGGCTTTATAAGTAATTTAAAAAAAATCGATTTGGTATTTCATTAGGCGCCAGTGCAGTGGTGATAGAACCGGTCTAATATGATCATAATTTTTGGTTCTAGTAAAAACCCTCTGTGCTGCATTTTGGACCAGCTGGAGTTTGAACACATAGACTAAAATTTATGCGTTTTACCTCAAGAACATAGGTTTTAATTTAGATATATTTTTAAGATGACAAAATGCATTTTTACAAATGCTAGAAATGTGGCTCTTAAAGGAAAGACTGTCATCAAAAAGCACACCTACAATCCTAACTAATGAAGGGTTGACAGAGCAGCCATCAAGTGTTAGACAGTATAGATTTTTACTTGCAAAGGCTTTATATCCTACAGTTTTGCCAGGCTGCAAAGAAATATACAGCTGTGAATCGTTCCAGCTGCTCGCTAAGGACAAATGATTATAGTTGTTTACACACACACAATGTAACCACATGATCCCTGCTACCTGTTTTCACCCAAATGAGGATGGGTTCCCTGTTGAGTCTGGTTCCTCTCAAGGTTTCTTCCTATCTCATCTCAGGGAGTTTTTCCTTTCCATCGTCGCCCCTGGCTTGCTCATCAGGGACAGACTGATTTCGGTTTAATTCTGTTTCATAATTTCTTTAATTGTAAAGCTGCTTTCTGACAATCACCATTGTAAAAAGCGCTATACAACTAAAACTGAATTGAATTGAATTGAATCATCAGCATAGCAGTAAAAGCTGACACTATGTCATCTATTAATATCTCCCTGGGGTAGCATTAAAGCGTAAAAAGTATTGGTCCTAGTACTAAGCCTTGGGGTACTCCATACTGTACTTGTGAGCGACCTGATACCTGATACCACCGCTACAATTGATTAAAATAATTTAAACCATGTTAACGAACTTATGCCAAAAACGTTTTCCAATCTATTCAAATGAATGTTGTGGTTGACAGTGTCAAAGTAACAGAACTTAAAATGTTGAGATTTTCTTTTGCAGTGACAGGTTGGACAGGATTAGAGATAAGTATATTAGGGGGGACGGCTCATCAGGGGCAAAAATTGGGAAAACAACCATACAAACTAACACTCACTTCTATAGGCAATTTAGAGCTCCAATCAACCTGAAATGCATGTTTTTAGACTGTGGGAGGAAACTGGAGTAAAACCACAGAAACATGGGGAGAACATGCAAACTCCACACAGAAAGGTCCCTGCCAGGGATACGAACCTGGGAACTTCTTACAGTGAGGCAACAGTGCCAACCACTAAGCCACCGTGCTGCCTATTTCTTACAGACTCCACAAATTTTAATACTAGAAACACCTCAGCAAAATAAATTTAAAAAGTAGTAATGAGGTAAAAAAAAAACTTTTTGATTTTACAAAAAAAATCAGCCCTATTATTTGGTGATGTGACCAGGGGGTCGCTAGAAATGTTGGGCCTTATAAAAGAATATGAGCTTGGGCTCCCTACCGTACCCGTATTTTTCGCACTAAAACTACTAATAAAACATTAGCATTGCATTGTCAAAAATACCAATGTTCTCTGGTGCTTATGATAAAAAAAGGATAAAATAAGGGTTTCTTTTAACATTCATTTAAACCCAGAAAACTTGTGGTAATGTCAGTTTCATTTAATTTGCTGTCAAATAAAACTTAATTTAACTTAAGGATATAAAGCACTGAAAAATGTAATTTTATACAATTAGCATCATAAATCGTCCTATATTTAAACACATTCTGTCATATTTTAAACATGTAAGTATAGAAATTAAAAACCAGAAATGATCACTCAAGCGTTAGTATATTTTAAAATGTTTATTAGATACAAGAAAAGGACTAAGTGTAACTGTAGAGACTCATTCAGGGTCTACAACCACATAACCATTTGCCCTCGTCAGTCATTTTGACTAGTGTGAGGCTCTTCCTCTCGGCTGTTTGTGTTGCAGGTGGCAGCTTCTGGTTTCTGGTTGCATTTCTGGCGGAAACGCTCGGCACGTAGCTCTTCGAAGGAAAACTCAGAGACTCCGCTGAACAGCAGCTGCTTGCAGTACATGCTTTTCTCTCCACTTTTGTCCTCCCCTTCCTGCTGGAGCTGCATGTGCTGCTGCCTCTCTTGTAGCGTCTTAAGTGGGGTCTGATCCTCATTACGCGGCTTCCTGGCTGATAGGATGGTGTTCACTGTTGGGTTGATCTTGCAGGGAGTTCTGAGGAAGAATAAAGAAATCGGATTAGAAATCAGAGGGTAAACCAACATACTGATGGTATTTCTTAAGCACCTTTTACTATATGGCTTTAAACACATTTTTACCATTTTCTGTATCAGAATAATGTTCAACATTTGATGAGTTTTGATGAGAAGTGTGGTTTGCATCAGAAAGGAAGTGCAATATAAAAGACAAATATTTATTTGACAACCGGAAAAATCCTTTCTTGTTTTTCTTCTAACAAATGGAGGTTTCAATTAGGTTTAGCATTAAGGAATGTAACATCACATGTGCTAGTACAGAAAGAGGGGTTTACAGCAAAATGGAGTTATCAACAATAACTATGGAAGAAGAAAAAAAAAAATGTTGAGCTGCTTCGTTTTGCTGCTATGGTTTCAATGTTATGAAAAAGGTGGAAAAGCTGATTGGTTGGTTTATTTCACATGACCCTATGCTTCATTTTCTGCATTTTAAAAAACAATGATGTTTATATAGCTCTGGCAGGCTTGAGACCTGAAGTCTGAGTGGACCATGTTTTTCTCCTTCATTGTTGATGTATCTGGAGCTGTGGCCATAAGGTCTCTGGTGCCTGTCGTAGGGACAATCCCCAAACCGGGAGTAAAAGATGCTGTCAAGCTGAAAGAGTCTTATCAAGTCTTGTTGTTGGCTTATGGAACCCTGAAGGGGGCTAATGTTTACGGGCAGGCCAAATGTGCTGCAGCCCGGATGGTTGCGGAAACAAGAAATCAGGTCTGAGAGGAGTTCAGTGAGGCCATGGAAAAGGACTTTCAGTCAGCCTTGAGGAAAATCTGGCAAACTCTTCAGCTTCTCATAATAGGCAAGCAGTGCTCTGCCAACACTGCTTACAATGGAGGTGGAGAATGGCTGATCTCAACTGGGGATATTGTAGGATGTTGGAAGGAATACTTCAAAAGATCTCCTTAATACCTTCCATAGCAGAAGCTGAGGACTGAGGTTGATTCATCTGTTACCCAAGCTGAAGTCACTGAGGATATTCAGCAGCAAATCGGTGGCAAGTCACCAGGGGAAGATGAGATTTGCCCTGACTACCTGAAGTCCCTGAATGTTGTGGGGCTGTCTTGGCTGACACGCCAGTTACTGCTGTTTATTTCAGATTTTTGTCTGTTAAATACAAAATAAAAATCTTTATATATTCACTGTAGTTTTTTTTGTTTGTTGGTTGATTAAAAATGGAAAATGGTATCGGAATTGGCCAATTACTAGTCATACATTATTTATTAATTAGCATGCATGTATGTTAAAATCTAAAGGCTCAGGTGTTAGCTTTATGTAGTATGTCCTGAAGCACTCACACAGCAGGAGGCTGATCACTTTCCTCCACAAATGGCTGGAAATTCGGCTTGGGTGGTGGAGCGACGACACTGTGGCCAAAGCGGGACTTCTGTGGCAACTGGTCGTAGGAAAGCAAGAAGGACCAGCGTTAATGTACAAAGAGGCAGACCAAAATAATAATGACTCAAGCACAAGTACACAGGAATGGTCAACAATATAAAAAACATTTTAAATTTTTATTTTATTTTTAACTATTTATTTTTTTATTTTTTAAAAAACATTTTTAATAAAAAAACAAATGCTATGCCTTGTACCTTAGCATTACTCCATTTATCGTGTTTCTGTTCGTTCTCCTTGGCCTTATTGGTTGGATGTGCTGCCCAAGTTTCTCTGAGTTCTTGTGGCTCTGCGTGCTCCTTATTCTCATCGAATATCACCAGCCGGCTGTTCTGACTCGGCCCGAGTGGCTGTTTAAACTCCAGCCCCCTGGCATCTGTGCAATAAGAAATCAGTAAGCCAACAATGTGGACCACTTACTTATAATAACTTGCCTCTCATCATGCACAATCTTTTGTTTTAAGGTCTGTTACTTTAAAAACATTTTAAACAAGTTTAATTTATTCAAATGCAACAAACAACCTTTGTAGCTTTAGCAGAGATCAATTGTATTTATTTTATACAGTAAAGACAGTGTGATTTTACATTTGATTATTTAATTTCTGTACCTGAATCTCCAGAAGAAAAAAAAAAGCACCGTTCATTTCATTTGCATCTTTGTTCTATTGTATTTATCTATGCTTATCATTTGTGTAATACATATATACATATATATATATGTATATGTATGTATGTATATATATGTATATATATATATATATATATATATATATATATATATATATATATATATATATATATATACATACACACACACCTCACTTCCTTATAAAAGCATTCCAATTGCTCTAAAATAATGAATTTCTTCTAAATACAGATGTTAAATGATCGCAATATAATTTTACAAAAAAAACTATCACAATGTCATTTGTTTTTTCAATATCGTGCCCACTTCTCTTTATTTTTTGTTACTCACATCCAACATTTCCAGCCACCCTATTAAAAGGAGCAACAGACTTTTTCTTTCCAGTTGCTTTCAGCTCTGCGAGTGAAGACCTCTGAGGCTCAGGAGGCTCGTCATCAGATTCCTGATTAATCGATGAGGTCATCATCTGCCTACACACACGTGCCTGTAAAGCCCTGAGGGTGGAGAGATCAGGATTAACTTAAGCTGAGGCTGAAAACTTTGTGAATTATATTTGATAATGCCAATCAAATAACAAAAATCTACAAGACTCCATACTTGTGGAACTGCCGCAGTCTGTTTAGAGGTTCAGCTCCACACTTTAAACCCTCCTGGAATATGCTGTCAGCCATACGCGAGTTTCCTCTGTTCTCATACTCCTCAGACCATGCAATGTAAAAAGAAGCCTGCATCGCTCCTATTCCCTGAGCTTGCATGTACCGGTAAACATCCAGAGAATCAGAACAGCTTTGTGTCTACATGTCAAAACAACAGAGCACAAGGACGTTATGATAGCACAAGTATAAATAGGGAAGTTGTGGGAGAGGTGGTGGCTAAGAGGTTAAGGTGGTGGTGCCCACAATCTTCTGGTTACCAGTCCATGTTGCCACTGCTGGGCCCCTGATCAAGACAATTAACCCCTAATTGCTCAGTTGTGTAAAACAAATAAATGTAAGTTGCTCTGGATAAAGGTGTCTACAAATTGGCGTAAATGTGAAAGTGGGCATTATTGACCAATAACCACTTTTTGTATTAAATATAACAAATTAAATTGAATTGAATGGGTAAGGAGGGAAGCGGAATACAGAGATCTACATGTGTGTGTTTTAGTAGTCATGCTGAAAAGTGGAAAATAGAAAATAAAATGCAACAGTCCCAAACTCTTTCATCTCTCTTTGTCCTGTCAATAAAGGCAAAATGCTGCCAAAAAATCTATTTAAAAAGCCTCCCTTTTTAAAATCTATACAGTGTTAATGTAAAAATATCCAGAGAAAGATGAATAAAAAACGTGCAGGGAAGATGCAGGAAAATTAAGGAAACAGAGCCCTCAGATGCTGCAAGGGCGAGCAAAGATTTTTGTCTCAGTCCAGAACAGATTATGGTGATGAACTTAAACAGGTAGTTTTTTTGCAACAAACATCTAAAAAAAATTGCAGAAAAGCTGTCAGTAATTCCAGTATGCAACAAGAAAAGCTGACTTAATAAGAGGGGCTGTTAAAATGAGTGTTTTGCGCACCTAATTTAGCCATTTTTAATGTAACCCTCGCAGCAAGCCACAGCAAAATAACGTCTTTATACAACGTTATAGAAGGCCGCAGGCACACTGCCCCCCCCAAACAAAGTTTGCTAGTTGCTTAACTATGGATGCCTCTGGAGCGCAAATAGTCGAGTGTTTCAAAAGAAGGAGAATTGACATGGCCTGTGTTTTTCACGTGCTCCTAAAGGTTTCATTGTTGGGTAAAAAAAACAACCACACATTTCTTTGGTGTTTTCTGCCAACAAAAAAATAAAAAAAGTATTGATCAAGTATTAAACATAATCTTACCGATTTTTATTATCGACTAAAGAAAGTGAAGTAAATGCCTAATTAACATAATTTATAATTAACATACTTACAAATTTGATCCAAAGGTCCACATAACGGGGATCGTTATAATACTTTTTTTCTTCTGTAAACTTCATGACGGCTCTTTCCAGTAGAACAGTTAAACTGCTCTCTTTACCACCCTGTGGGTACGTCTGTTCCACCCACTTTATGTACCTGCAAAGCAAATGCCGTCAACTTATCACAGTCACATGGATAAAAAAGTGGTTTAATATAGTGGTAAAACCTCTGAGAATAACAATAAAGACTATCTCACCTATCCCAGACGTCCAGAGGATCATCTCCATCATACAGTCGAAGCTCTAACTCGAACGCTCTGGAAATTTTCGGAGGGAAAATACCCTTACTGTCAGTTTTCCACAAGTGTAATAAACACAACCCCCCCCCACACACACACACACACACACAGACACAGGTGTAATTGAGAACGTAAAGAATCTGCTGACTGTTTTTGTTGGTTGATGGCACTGGCAATGCCCTCTTGCTGCTGGTTGAGTGCTTGGTGCAGGGCAGACATAGCTCGCCCACGTCTCAGAGGCTGGATGTTCTCTTTGCATAACTCCCACTCCATTTCTCCCTCTGCCATCCTCAGCTGATGGAGAAGATAAACTGCGTACCTTACAGATCTGTGGAAAAAATTGGCAGGCATCTGTGTCCAGGGTCTCATCCGTGTTTTAGTTATTGTAACCTTTTACATATCTGTTTCTAAATCCCACTCACACACCTGTTCTGCCTTACACACAGCCACTGGCTACCTTTTTATACTGTTGTAGGAGGATATTGCCATTATTGTCACTATAGAGGGGTGGACTTTCCAGTCTTCCGAGCAGACATTTCTATAAACATCACACTGGCTGTGTCCAGTGCAAAAATGCAGAAAAAGCATTGTTTCTGGTAATTTACCACTCTGCCCTGGAATGTGTCCTCTACTCAACACACTTAATTCAGTTTACAGTGCTGTCATCAAGCTAATGATCTGAATCAGATCAGGGCTGCACAATCAATCGCCTCAGCATTCAAACTAATTTAAAGCATTCAGAAACAATAACTTTTGTAGATTTAATTGTACGTAATTTATATAACGAAGACTATACAGTGTGATTTTATATCTTCCTTACAAAATAAATCCTTTTAAAAATTCTAAATATTTTGCTAATTTTTAATTCTTTCCAAATGGTTGACATTTTCTCATATTGCAATAAATATATCATAGAAAAACTAAATTGTCACAATCGTCAGTTTTTTTTCCCTGAATATCGCGCAGCTCTAGAATCAGGTGCATTAGATATTATAGACGTTCATCATATTCAGAACCACTGATCGTCTGGAGCTGTTTTGTTGAGACTTATACAATAGTGGGAAGATGCTTTCAATATTCATGCTGGACAGTTCGCGTATTGTCAGTTTTCTCCATGCAAAAACAGCCGTGCAAATTCATCTGACGCGTGCAGCCAAACAACTCAATCAACTGAATAAAGCTGCAGTCCGACTCATTTCTAGCACTTGAACTCAACGTCATTTAACAACGGCACTGTAGAACATTCGACAAATATCTGACAGCTGACTAAATAATATCGATCTGACAAAAATAACAAATAAGCCGGTTATAGTTAACTGAAACTACGTTACCCAGATTAAAACAACGTGTCCGTTCGCAGGATTCTCAGTGTTCGTTAGATAATTTGACTGCAAACAAAGAAATAATTCACATTCTACTACAATAGTTACATCATAATTTCACACAACCCATTTCATAATTAATATCTAGTAAAATATCAACTGTAGTAAGTTATTAATATAAGTATTATAAGTATTATAAGTATTATTATTATTATTATTTTACCGTTGCAAGCTCTTCTGAACGTCTGTATTCGTGTGTCTGTAAATTTGAACAAAAACCGCGAGGAGACTGACAGCGCGCTGATTGGGTAAACTTTGTTCACGTGACTCAACCTAAACCTTCGCCGTAGAAATAAAAAGCTTTAAAACAAATTTTTGTTTAGTAAAAATTTATTCTATTAAAAAGGTGAGATTTTTCCGTTTAATGTGACCTTTTGTTTTACCCTTTACCTTCCAACTATTATCTTGGCTTAAAACCGAATCTTGCGTTTTATAATGGCATTTTGGGTAATGTAGTTTTTTTTTTTTTTTTTTTTTACTTGACCGGTTTTTCTGATTTGTATTGTAATAGCAGTCTGTTACTATATATTATAGATATTATATAATATTATATTATATATATATATATATATATATATATATATATATATATATATATATATATATATATATATATATATATATATATATATATATATATATATATATATATATGCATATCACAAGGAAACGTGTTTATTTAAACTACTTTTCCCGTGGAGATACCAAATCTGGTTTTACTTCCGGTGTTTTTCCTCATTGCCAAATATAAGAGCAGTTAAATTTTGTGTTTTCCTGTCGCTAATTATCTTATAAATATTTACATTTATTTTCTGTCAACAGATTAATTTGTTGTTTAATTTAGTGACGATCCTTTAAAAAGTGTTACAGTCTTTAGACCGGACCGGAATTGAAACTATGGATAGACGATGTTTTGGTTGTGCTTCAAAGTTCAGTCTCTTCAAAAAAGAGGTTTGTAATTCAGATATTAAAAATATTAGCACAATTCATTTATAAATTATTAGTTCTAAAATTTACATTTAAATGCTATATGTTGACATTGAATTGTCATAGTATATTTTATCTTATCAGCATTGGCTTTTAAATACATTATATATTACGTGAACAGTAATTCAGTAATTACAGATTCTGAAGAGGTGCCGATTACATTTACATTACATTACATTTACATTTGAAGCATTTGGCAGATTCCCTTATATAGAGCAATTTACGTTTATCTCTTTTATACAACTGAGCAATTAGGGGTTAAGGGCCTTGCTTGGGGGCCCAGGGGTGGCAGCTTGGTGGAGCTGGGAATTGAACCCACAATCTTTGGGTTGGTAGTCCAACACCTAAACCATGAGCCACCACTTTCCCCTTCCCTTTAAAATGTGTAATTTCAAAAATGCCTCCAGAGTTTACAGTTCTACAGTAACTTGTATCATCATGCTTTACAACCCTGATGAAAAACATGTTAGCTGACATCAAGAATCTAAGTCTACCATGGGGACAGACGCAGACTTTCTATTTCTAACTATAAACTGTTTATTTAGATTATTTTGTACATTTTTTGTTATATTGTTTATTCTGTGATGTTTGGAGTCCTGTTCCTGACTAGCTGAAATTGAGCCTGATGTGGTGATGTGGCTCCGCAAGGAGTTTGTTGTCTGTCGTGTGTGTCGTGTGCAGTAAGATGCTTCACTGCTCAGCACATTTGTAAAGAGTGTCTATTTCAAATCATAATTTAATCATTTTGTTTATTCATCATTGACACACGTCTTGAGTGCTGCTCCAAACATTATAGTAAAATATAGACAAATCAACAATCAGTCTGTACAATCAATAATTAATCAATAATTAGTCTATACAACCATTTGTCAGTCTATACATCAACAATACAATACAATCAATAATTCGTCTGTGCTATTAATAACCAGTCTGTGCAATCGGTAATCAGTCTATACAATCAATATTTACTCTACATACTTTATTATTAGTCTGTACAATTAATTATTAGTCTGTACAATCAATAATCACTCTAAACTAGGGGTCGGCAACCTTTAACACTCAAAGAGCCATTTGAGGCAGTTTCCTATAGAAAAGAAAAATATTAGGAGCCGCAAAGAGTTTTTGACATCTGAAAAAAACAACACTGCATATATAATTTTTTACCTTTATGCGACGTATAAAAAACTATTGTGTTTTGTTTTTATAAAATTAATGAACTACTACAGCGAACATTTTGTCTGTGGCAACAAGAGATATTTTGAACGCTGGGATAAAGTATACTGTCTCATAATTAATCAATGTTTATTTAAGTCATCCTCGTATTTATTTAATATAAAGTTGAATCTGATTAATCCACCTGCAACAAAACAAAAGTGCAAACCAAAATTTAGTTCGCTCCCTTGTGCCATCATCTTTTTATTGTGCAGTCAGCTGTTAACCTGAATATAAAAAGAACTAATCCAACAATTTTAAATATTTATGTGCAAAATAATAACCAATAAAAATATTTATTTTAGATGGTTAATGAGATTTTTTTTTTTGTTAAACCACATCAGGGCTCTAAGAATTCAACTCTCGGATGCGAGGCATGCGCTGTTGTGTTCTGTGAAATGACAGCTAGGTGGCAGTACGACACCATGATTGCAACAGCTGGGAGGGCGAAGAGAAGAAAATGATTAGCGTGATGTAGTGGTCCGGTAGATAAATAAAAGAAATTTCCGTTGTTTAAACCTGAGTTCAGGTCTCTTTTCTGTTCAGTCGCAATATCACATGAGCGATGTTTTTTTTTTATATAGATGATATTGGAAAAGACTTTCCCACATACGTATGTGGATGTAAAGGTGGACAGAGCTCCAAATGTATACTTTATTATAAGATCGCATTCCAGGTTTCGCATGCCGGCGCGTGTCACATAAAAGGGGGTGGGGACGCATATTTTGAGCGACAAATAAGTAAACTATTTTAATGATACAAGATTACCATAGTCTTCAAATTTAGATTTTTTTTAAAAAGCAAACCCAAATAAAATATGAATTAAATACCCATAATTTTTTCCTATATTTTTTTTTTTCAAAGTCAGAGAGCCGCAGCTGAGGGATGAAAGAGCCACATGCGTCTCTGGAGCCGTGGGTTGCCGAGCCCTGGTCTATAATCACACTGTACAATTAATGATCTGTTTATACAATCAATAAAAAGTCTATACAAATCAATATTTATCCTACATAGTTAATTATTATTCTGTATCAATGATTATTGTCTGTGTCAATAATTAGTCTTAATTAGCAATATGATAATGCAGTGATGCATGATACATTATTTTACAATACAATGCACAGTAGGCTATAGGACAGTGTGTGACATCGATATGAGTGATGTGGTATACTATACTGTGATCGTGTATCGATTGTGTATCGTTAAGGTGTTCAGAGTCGAGTAAGTTATAAAGCACAGAGTAACGTCATGAGGTTTGCCGTGTGCTGTATTAGTCCTGAGTGACTTCCTGGCCAATTTTCCTCAGGACCTTTGTTTTTTCCCCAAAACACATTTAAGATATCATTTAATGTTTATCCTCTTGCATCATCCTGTGTATAGTCTTGAGACTGATGTGTGTGATAGTTTCAGCTTATAAGAGCTATTTCTGAGATACTAACACTAACCCACTTTTATTACTAACATCTTTAGCATAGTAAAAGTCACCTGACTGTCCAATTAGATAAAGGCATGTATGTACAGGTGTATCCAATGAAAGGATAGTATGTGTACATTTTGCTTGCCATATACTAACAAGCATTTTTTTATTACAGCTGGGCTGCAAAAACTGTGGACACTCATTTTGTTCAGGGTGCCTTACGTTTAGTGTGTTGGTGCCCCGCTGCAGTAACACTCAACAAAAAGTCTGCAAGCAGTGTCATAGCAATCTTACAAGGTTTGCTTCCTAATACACTTCTGCATTATGATTAACTGTTGAATGATAATCAGTTTTTCTGATATTTATTACTTTTGTTTTTTTTGGATATAAGTTTTGTTATATCGGCTCAGACAATATACATCGCCACCGAGTGGTAATTTTGAAAATTGTCTAAATTGTCTTAATTATCATTAAGGTGCTGAACCATGGGAAGAGTCAGCAACAGCGCTAGTAGTAAATGTAACTTAAATTGCTTCCATTTATATACTTTATTTAACATATTAGTTAAATGATTCAAATGGAATTCTAATGTTAATAAACTTCTACATTTATTTTTTATTTATTTCTGTTTCAGACTCTCCTATTTGCATATCAATAGTTATAAAAATTTGTTTGTATAGTATTCCCAATATCATAAATAAAAATGCTTGTTAAGTTGAATATTGTTGCATTGTGTCAAAAAAACAGAAGTAAATCTATATATAAATTTTGGTTTGGCATATAAGTTATCAGTCATATTAACATGCAAATTATCGGTATGGGTTTTAAACAATCAATATTGGTTAATCCTTGGTTAAGATATGCTCTGTGGATGAAATGAGATAGAAATAAGGTATACGTTTTTTGTGCTTGTAGTGGTGTAAAACTGACTGATGCTGCGAGATGGTCACCACCTGAAAACTACAAAAAGTAAGCGCTGAAAAGCTTTTTGCCTGTCAAAATCTTCTCCATGTCATTAGATGACAAGGTTAACTTTTTTTGGGTTACAGGCGAGTTGCTGCCCTTGAAGCCAAACAGACTCATTTTCATCAGCCGCCAAGACACGACCACCAAACAAGTAACACTTCAACTTTCACCTTAACCAAGGGTATTAGTAAGGAGGACGAGGCGATCGCACAAAGACTTCAGAAGCTGAAAGAAGAACCGAAACCAAGTAAGAGCCATCTGGGTTTATTAACACAATCAATATGTACACTGCAATACAAGACAAACATCTTCTTCTTCATCATATACAGAGTCCATCCCATCTGAGAAGGAGATAGAGGCTCGACTGGCTGCCCTGAAAGCTCAAGATCAGCCGGTTCCTTCAGCTCAAAATATGGAGGACCGATTGGCTCCTTTGCCAGGAAGATCACCTGCTTCCCCAGCCCCGCCATTAGTAAGTGTAACTGCAGTTATAATATAGCTTCCAGTGGTTAATTTACACATCACCCATTGCCTAACACGTTGAGAGACAAGGTATTCTGTATGCTTATGTTCATGTAGTCATTAAAGACAGTGTACACTTTACTAATTACATGATCATTTCGTACTCCGGTAGGATTAGCTGTAATGGCATAATTAAATGAAAAGAGCCAGAAGGTAACACCTACATTTATCTACATTTCTGGCATTTGGCCGATGCCATTAAACAGATTGACTTACATCTATCTTATTTATTGACATTAGCTGTTGAAAGTTAACTGGAGAGGTGGTGGCTCAGTGGTTAAGGTGTTGGACTACTAAGTTACCACTGCTGGAGCCTGAGCAAGGCCCTTAACCCCCAATTGCTTAGTTGTATACATCTACAGATGTAAATATAAGTGGCTTTTTGTTGTGCTAAGAATTGAACCAGCAAACTTCTCTCCAGTAATCCAAAACCTTAACCACTGACGGCCCCCCACCAAGTGAATGGGCAGGTGAGAGTGTGGAGACAATGGCATCCAGACATCCAAGTTCGCCAAAATATTCAGTCTCCCCAAACCCTGCAGATCTGCTCCTTTACCTTATAAAAAACTGTTTATAAAAGGCTTCCGTTTTTATCATATTCCTAATTTTTTTTTCTGTGATCTGATCATCAACAAGTGCAGCCGTCTTGTTTTTTGATGTCTGTAACATGAACATGGCTTTACTGTATGCAGGTTTACCAGCCACCTGAAAGAAGGACTCAAACCGAACAGGCCAATGACTTGATCACGCAGATGGTAGAGGAAAATGCTATTGACAGACAACAATGCCCAGAGGGTATTCACTGCACAGTCTTTTGACATAACCTACTGTTGGACTTTAAATACATATATATATATATATATATATATATATATATATATATATATATATATATATATATATATATATATATATATATATATATATAGTATATAGAGAGAGAGCGATATATATATATCTCTATATATAGATATATATCTCTATATATATATCTCTATATATATATATATATATATCGATAGATAGATAGATAGATAGATAGATATAGATAGATAGATATAGATAGATAGATAGATAGATAGATAGATAGATAGATAGAGATAGATAGATAGATAGATAGATAGATAGATAGATAGATAGATAGAGATAGATAGAGAGAGGTCATTTTAACTGATCTAATACAACTTATTCTCATATAACACACCTTCAAACGATCTTAACAAATAAGCAGCCAGGACAGTGGATGAGAATTTGGATGATAAGCAGCTGACACTTAAGCAGTTGGAGGAAGAGAAGAGCCACTTGGTGGCTGAGGCTATGGAGGAGCTAAAAAGAGAAGAGAACTGCCAGGGCCATCTTCTTCAGGTAGCCAAGAGACTGGCTGTGTTGCAGGGACAAGACCCAGACAAAGGTACCTTAATGTTGCTTAAGTTGTAGTGTAAAAGTTTTGTGAGCAGGGCGAAAAAAAAAAACCTAAACCAGCTTGTCTATTGATGGATATTTTAACATCAATTTTTTAACTACACTTTTCCAGGCAAAAGCACAAAAAATTTAAATTTTTAAAACTTAATCGTACAAATTTAGAAATTTATGCCACTGCAGGCATTCTCGGGTTCAGTACTTCAGTGTGGGTAATTGTAGCTTTTACATTCTCAACATTTTACATTAACTGTTCTATGGTCCCACTCAAGACCTGTCTTACATTAAACACAAACTGTGTTACATTACAATGAAATACTTCCTGAGCCTACAAGACTGTGTTTATCACAGTAGCATGGCAATTCCCTTACAGTATCTACCACCTGGTTGCACATAGTCATCAGCGGTTTCCACATTTGGCCTTTACAGAGATTTTCATGGAATATCTGAATCGTATTATGGTAAACTTTTATTTGTGAAGTGTGTTTTATGGATTTAAAAATTTGTTTCTATTCAAATAAAATTAAGTTTTAATTGCTTATTGTTCTATGGGATTAGGACATATGATTGTTCCTAAATAATATACAAATGAGAATAGCTTAATAGAGGTGGAGCAATAAATCAGTAACATCATGTCCAGAGCTCCAGAAGGATACTTAGCTAAAAACATGTTCTTCGTGTGGTCAAGGAAATTTAATTCAGGGTTTTCACCCAGTTACCATTTAAATGGCAATGGATGGATTTCCATGCTTGCTTGTGTGTGTGTTTGTTTGTGTGTGCACCAGAATAGGCACCAGATCCAGATTACCCCTGGCGGTATATAGTAGCTATTGTAGTTATGGTTTCAGTAAATATAATTTCGTACTATGTATACTTGTTTCAGACATTTAATTGTAATTTTAATATACGTATGGCTGTGTGTTTCAGTCAATATAAAAGAGTTCCAGCAACCTGACAGTGATGAAGAGGAAACGATTGCCAGGCTCATAAAACAGGTCTGTACAAACGTTTTGTGCACTTTTTTTTGCAATCTGGATTTTTTTTGTGTGTGGTAGCGCAGTTGCTAAGGTGTTGGACTGCTAATTGGAAGATCGAGGTTTAATTCCCAACACCACCAAGTTGTCACTACTGGGCCCCCGATCAAAGCCCTTAACCCATAATTGCTTATTTGTATATAAGAGATAAATGTAAGTCGGGTTGAATAAGGGCGTCTGCCAAATGCTGTAAATTTTTTGTGAATCAGGGGCGCAAATCTACACCAGAGCCTGGGCCAGAGCCTAGATAGCTATAACAAAAGAGGGATTTGCCAGTAAACCATTATTCCTGTTTTGTTATAATGTAATAAATAATGTAACATAATTTAAGTGTTATATTTACAAAATGTAACAATGTGGGAAATGGAAAATATATTCTTTAAGTAATTTTAACATTTAACCAGCTGTGTCCAGTAAGAACTTTTTATTGTTGTACAATTGTCACACACAGTTATCTTGTCATATTGTAAAATTATAGTGCCCTAACATTGATACTGATCAACTAAAAACCCAGATTCTGTTATGCTTTTTTTCTTTTCTATGATGCGGAATTTTCATAGTCATTTATATCGCCAGTAATCAGTATTATTTTTGTAGCTCTCTGAAGAGGCCGCTTTAGATGAAGCCAGTGGTTACAACATCCCTCCAAAGGACAGTGAGCCAACAAATAGAGAAAAGACAGGTTCCAAAAACAAGCAGGTAAAAATCACTAAACTTTTGTAGTGTTTTGTGTTCAGATGACATGAGTATTTTACACAGCAACTGTCCATTTTTTTTTTCTTCCTCAAGCACCATACATTTCTGCTATTTACATCCCATTATGGTTGCCAATGACTGTAAAGCTGTATATTGCTGAACATACATGCACCTTTTTTTTGCTATCCTTTTTTACTTGCCCTTAGTAAAATTACTTTTGTCGGGGTAAAGCAGGGGTGTTGAACTCTGATCCCCAGCCCCTCAGAGATAAGCTTCAACCCTAGATAAACATACTTGGTCCAGCTCATCAATTCCTTCATGGTTATTAAAAAAAATAATGCATTGCTGCAGCCAAAATTGCATACTTCTATACACTATAGTATATAAAAAACAGTAGACAAAAAGTCCCTGGATGACCTACTGCTTCTGCCTGCATAATGCAGTACTTATGACAATAATACTTGACTGTCCCATGAGCATGCGGGAGAGACAATTTGTTGTATTGAAAAATTATGGAAAGGGGAAACGCAGCATTTAAAGTAGGAAAAAAATAATGGCCCTTTCACTTGTTTAACATTATCCAAGCTAAATATTATCCTTCTTTAAATTTTTATGCTGATGTGACGATGTATGTTACAAGACAATATCAACATGGCGGCTGTAGGACCTCTGAATATCATTCATAATATGCATGCTTTATGCAAAGTATATATACTTTTTTGTGGTTGAATGTGCTACGCAAATATTTTGCAATTTCAGGCACAGTCTGTGTTGTGTGTGTGTGTGTGTATAGAAGCAGGGCTTAAAATAAACTCTGCCAGGTTGGGACCCTATTTTTTATGAACAGAATTAGTTTTGTTTGATGGAGTGTAATTCAGGTTTAAGCCACAGGGTGGCACGTTTAGTTCAACTTGCACATTTGAGTTTTATTAACACTTTCTTGAAATATATTCACTTTAACCTCAGCCTATTTATTAAAGAGTTCATTTCTGACATCTAAAACAAAGCCTCCTGTTCTCTCTGTAAACTGGGGTGCCACACATGATGATACTGAGCAGGAGGAGAAGGGGGAAGACGAAGGTGAGCTGCCCTGGTGCTGTATCTGTAATCAGGATGCCACAATTCGGTGCCACACATGTGACCAGGACCTGTATTGCAACCACTGTTTTCGGTGAGGATAATTTAGGTCCACTAAACAAAATTAATATGTGCCTATGTTACTTCATTTAATATAGCTATAAATATGAATAGTTTACCTTATTTCCTGTAGTTGTAAATGGAAATAACTTATCTTATTTCTTGTAGTTAACTTCATTTACTATAGTAGTAAATATGAATATTTTTTCTAATTACCTATAGGGTGTAATGAAAGACATTTTCTCATGTCCTCTAATTGTAAAGATGTTCCCTTATTTCTAATAGTTGTGAATTAGGAAACTTTACCATGTGCAATCATAGCTCTCCAATCTTAAACTAAACCTACTTTTTGAAAACTATATTACCTACTTACTAAATATTACTTTAACTAATGAGCTTTTCCACTTAATCAGAGTCTTATTCTAATGTTTCTTTGTTTTTTCCCCCTTATAGGAAAGGCCATGATGAATATGATCGGAAAGAACATCAAACATCCATCTTTAAAGCCCCTAAGAAAAGCAAGAAGAAGACCGGGTCCTCAAAAAGCAGTTAAAAAGTGTTACTATCAACCTGAACATATCCGTACAGCTCAAGTAAACGTTGTTTATTATTAACAAATGCATTTTACTACCTAGAAATGGTTGTTTAAGGCAGCCTGGGTATTTCTGTAATGTGCATAGGCCTCTGGACGAATAGAATGATTTTTGTAAGTAATCTAGTTTAATTTCTAAAGTGGTATTTATCAAGGGTTAAATAGAAGAAGGTTGTTCGTGGTCATTTTTACATTTTTATTTATTTAATTCAGAAATTGCTTTCTCTTGCTTTGTCTTAAGATGGGACTGTTTTCCTAGAACACGCTAAGGCCTAAGGGCACCTTTTCTGCATTACCATGGACAATCCACCTACCTGCATGTTTTACAATCTAAGGATCTAACCAAGGAATCTAAAGCTATGAGGCAGCAACAGTAAATTGAGAACCACCATAATGCCTTGATAATGTTTCATTATACACTACATATACATTAATGAGTCAAAGACCAAGAACTTGAAAGAGTTTTTTTTTTTTTAATAAAATGAGATTATTAGAAATCTAAGTAGTTTTTGCACAGGGAATGTTGTGACATACCTCAGAAAAAAACGTTGCATTGCACAATAATGCATTGTGGTATACAGTATAAAAAAATAAACACTGCAGTCAAATACTTAAAGGAGTATAAACCTATGCTGAAAAAACACTTAGTTTAAAGTTACGAACTAAGCATAGAATTTCCCTCAAAGAAAAAAAAAAAAATTACCAAAAGTGTAATTAAGGCAGATTTATGTTCAACTTATTAAATACACTTAATTTATTGTAATAACCTGGACATTACATAAATATATTAATGCTGTTAAAGGCTAAAGTGAGGAATGACTCCAAGTATTAATGTTAATGCGATAAGAGAAGTAAATAATGCTTTTTGTAATGAAGTATGTCTAATGCTCTGCCGGCATCAGACAATAAAGCACAATGCTGATTGTTTAAAGCTTCAAATTTCAGCTTTCATGTGATCAGTGGCCAAGACATTTTAGCTTCGTCTGGCTGGTGGCTTGTGTAATGCTTGCAGTTATGTTTAACAGAGATGTGTCACTACACTATTCAACTAACTTACCCCCTTCTCCCTGTCTCTCTCCCTCTCTTTCCCTTTTTTCCCTTATCTGCTTTATTTCTATTTCTCTCACTTTTTTATTAATTCTCCAACTTGTATCCCAGATTGTTATTGAACATCAATATGCCAATTTTTTTGGAAGCCTAATTACACTTTAATTAAGCCTAATTAACTATTAAAATAAATTTAAAGTGAGCTCTTAGAAGTAAAATAGCTGTGTCATAGGCAGAACAAATGTAATGTGGAGCAATGAGTGCATTAGCAGGCATTACAGACCAATTTCTGGGACATCTGACCATTAGATGTTCCATTATTGTAAGGCAGACAAAATGTAAAAAAAGGAAAATGAGTGGTGAGGAAGTGGCTTAAGGTTAGCAAGTTCTTCAGTGTTATGGTATCATCATTAGTGATTCATTAGGAAGCCAATCATCCAAAGAGGAGGACAGGCTTATTGTTTTACTAAAAAATCACTTTAAGCCCGAAGTTTAAAAAGCATGTATGTACGATTGCCTACAGCATGTTTCGTACAGCTCTTATGTGTACAGTTACAAACCATATATGGTTTTTTTTTTTAATAAAATTTTTGCCATAGAGTTGTATAGTATGTGTTGTATGCTACAGTATTGCAGACAACCTTCTAAGTAGATAAAACGATTCCAGCATGACAATGTCCCTGTGCACAAAGTGCAGTGATGGAAAATAACTTATTACAATTTTGTTTTTGTTTTTTGTTTTTTTTACAGTATTTTGAATTTTTTTTCCGGTTTATTTTACTGTGACCGCATTCAAGCCATAATAGTTGATGCAAGGCCAGAGGCTACCATTTCTCTTCCACAAAGAAGAATCCTGAGGCTGTGGGAGATGTGGAAGGTAGGATAAAGCCTGAAGCGAGGGCCTCTTTGAAATGGACCTCTCTGGGAGTCTTTGATAGATCTTAGTTGGGTTTCTGAGCACAGGGGGTAGACAGTTCGCAGACCACTGAAATGACCAGTGGATAATGTCTTTATAGGTCCAAAATATCAGATGATTGTTAGTCTGCAGCCAGGGATAACAAGAATAAAGGGGTTCTTGGGGGACGGAATAATGTGAAATGATATGTTGGTTCTTCATGGAAAGCACCTTCTCGCATTGTGGTAAGAACCATTTGGCGAGTAATACCTTGACCAATGGGTTGTCCATCTACCGCAGAAATTTTGAAAAGTGGGAAACTGTGTGGTACTTAGATTAAGCTGATTGGCGATGCGATTGCTGATGAAGTTAAGGGATGCCCCAGAGTCCACTAGCACCAGAAACACACGCAAGGCATAAGCGAGAGTGCAGGGTAGTTTACAGGTTAATTTAATCAAGTGTTCAAGCCCTCTTTAAACACTGATTTGAGTGCCACCTCATTTTACCCACTTTTGGCATCTACACTACATCTGTTTCTTTGTTAATCCGAGCTCACTTTAGCCGCCAGTTGGTGGATCAGCACTTAGAGACAATACGTAAGTTTCCCAGTGAAGAGCTTATCCTCAAGACGGCCATCCGGAGAAGACTACGGAAACTTTAGACTGAGCCTGGTTTCTTCCAAGATTTTTTCTTCATCCTGTCACCAATGGAGTTTTGATTTCTTGTCGCTGTTGCGTTTGGCTTGCTTAGGTGAGATCCCTTAATTTAAAGATATTGATTAGATTAAGTGTTTTTTTTAGTGTTTAATATTATCTTTTTTGATGTGATTCTATAAAGCTGCTTTGAAACAATCACGATTACATTTTACAGCATTTGGCAGATGCCCTTATCCAGAGCAACTTACTTTTATCTCTGTTATACAACTTAGCAATTGAGGGTTAAGAGCCTTGCTCAGGGGCCCACAGTGGTGGCCTGGTGGTGCTGGGAAACGAACCCCTGTCTTTTTTGTGCTGCAAGTATACGAAACTTAATGGCGTAATCCGCAACGGTTGGCTGACCTTGACACAGCTTGAGCAGCTGACTAAATGTCTAGTCTCCCTGCGGGGTATTGGAAAACTTTGCAAATCTGCGACATAAAGTAATCCAGATATGTCAAAATTTAAGGTCGGAATCCCAGACAGCTAAAGCCCAGTCTAATGCTTTACCAGGAATTAGTGTCATAATAAATTAACAATTCTTATTGTCACTGTGGTAAGCATTGGGTTATTTTGTAAAGAATATCTTGCAGCATTCTGGTAAGCCGTCAAATCTATCCGCAAGTGCGAAGTGGACGGCGGTAGCTCCGGTGCTGGACTGTGACTAAAGCTGCCGGGTAAGTTGTTGATTAACTGTTTTTAGCGTGGCTAGTTGTGCTTGGAAAGCTTGAAGCGATCCAAGAGGGATTCATCATGCAGAGAATGGCTTATATTGAGAACATAACGTAAACACTAATAAGACAAAAGACGTAATCAGTAAACAGGCAAAATTCGATACAGATCAGCAACCAAAACAGAAACACAAACACAAAGTTAATAATCAGAAACTAAACAGAGAATAGATCATACCTGGAAATACAAAGACATAAAATAAATGCTCAGTAAGTAGACTAGCTAACAGTACTTTGCAATGAGGTGTCCATGATGCTATTTTATAAAGCTAGTCACCGGAAGTGAAGCCAAAAGTGTGCCGCTTGTATTCCGGTAAGGAGCCGGAATAGTTTCATAAAGACAATACAGTAAGTAGTGATAAAATAAAAACAAATTTGTGTTTCCTTTTCCAGCTGTTCATATTTACTTTAGAGAAAACTGACTGTGTTTATGAGGATATTTTAGACTATTTTTTATATATTTATGATCTGTTTAAGCTTAAGAGATGAAAGGCAAGTCGATTGTAACACTCTGCATGAAGAACAGAACACAGTCTATAAGTCCTGACATGAGATCAATTTCTTGCACCTTTAATGGTTTAAAATCACATATTACACACTAAAGTAATTTTTAACGCTGTAACTTAAGTAGTCTTTCTACGAAATACTTTACTCTTACTTGATTAGTATTAGTATTATTTTATTAGTATTTCTATTTGTATTCAATTGACTTATTTTGTCAGCAATACTTTCACAAAAAATTAGCAGTACTCTTTTCATCACTGACAAAGTGAGCTCTACAGAGGCATGGTTTGCTAGGAATGCGAACGTAGGAAAATCAAGTGTCCTTCAGAAATTCCTGGCTTCTTTTGACCACACTAAACACTTTCAGGATTAATTAGAATGCTGATTGTGTGCAAGACCTCTTTGTCTGAGAAAAGTGCCTGGACTCACTAATGGTCTTGTGGCTGAATAGACATAAATTTTGCCTGATCCATCCTGATGCCTTGTTGGTTGAAACTCTCTTCACTTGTAAACCACTTGCTGCTGCTACTGCTACAATCTATAAAACAGCTTTGCTCTCGTGATTTTAGGGTTGTTTCAGCCTTACAGTTGAACATTTAACATTTCAGTATCCATCAATAAATGGTTAAAACATAATTTAAAATGACTTCCTGCTAAAGGAAAAATAATCTTCCCTATTAAACAGTTGCACGAAAAAAAAAAAAAAATTTCCCTATTAAACAGTTGCACGATTGATTTATAAGGCTTTTTGACTCTGCTTTCTTTAAAGGTTTCTTTATCTTAAATCAGATGTCTGATGTTGTTAGATGTCTGTTCTGCTATATTAAATGAGCAGCATAAAATTGTATATCACTTAACAGCGTTACAATTAAGCAGGGCATTACATTGTCAGTAAAAAATAATGCAGCATACACACACACACACACACACCCTTAAATGCAAATAGGCATCTGTATTATCATCATCCTTTTAGTCCACTGGGTTTGTGCTATGTTTTACTTTTAATGTCAGATGTTTAAGCTGATTTGATTGGCTGTGAGCATTTAGAGGTAAAACTTCCAATTAGCAATTCATCACTTTACCCACTGTGCTACCACTTCCCCATTTGGGGGACAACACACTTATGTAAGTGTGCTGATAAGATGGCTACCATTATTGGACCATACAGTGTATCTGGTTGTCTTTAAAATAAAGTAGGACTTAGCCCTGCTAGATTATGGATTATAGCAGCTATCTCTGTATATAATAGTATCATCTGAAATACTGTGCAGATAATCTAACAATACTCTGCCCTGTCATATTTATGCTAAGAACTTATAAATGGACAAACAATAATAAACTGGAACTGGGATTTTAAGCCCAGACAAAAGAGAACGAAAAAGATATTTCTAGTCATGCCCTAAAATTGCTCATAAAAACAAACCATTGTTAGACATGAACAAGACATGCTCACACACAGACAACTGTATTCAGACAACCACAAACAAACCACGATGAACTGTCTTGATGTCTGTGATGGTGCTGTCATTCTGTGAAATTTAACGCAATTATCTATTTATGAGCACTCACAATAGTATATTTCATTCATGGTGTAACGGCTGCTGGGACACAACTTTAAACACGTGCAAGTCACAAAGTGATATAGGCAACATTTACTAAAGAAATGTGTTTTATGTGTTTTAGTTTTTTAAGCTACTATATATCAATACAGTAGAAGAATAAGATTTGAAAACCTTGCAGTTCAACATGAATGTATAATGCTTTTCCATGTCAGCAAAGCTCTGTCCCAGGATCTATCGTGGCCAGTAACACCTTAAAAATGTCTACATTTAATTACTATATTGAGTAATGAGTTGTGCTAACTCATTTGTTTTAAAGAAATGCTTAAAATTATCTAATCAACAAAATGTATAAATATTTCCTATCGAAATAGACTGTATAGCCGTTTGTTGTTCTGGAACATTAAGCAGCCCTCAATGCCTCAGAGAAGCAATTTTTGGTGCTCACTAAGAGCACAAGATCTTTAAAGCCATCCCCAACCTATTGGAAATTTAAACTGTTTACGATACATATACTCTCTCAGTACTTTAAAATAAAAACCTTTTACAGCTACTGCCTACAAAAGCCTATAGGCAACACATAAGATTATTTTCACTGTGAATAATTTATTTCATTCAGCTACACCAAACTGTAGCATTTGACAGTTAATAACTAGGCCAAGAGAAAAATTTTTTTGACTACATAGTTAAAGATTACCAACAGTCTGCACTTAAAAAGGTATTTTTTATGATCATATTCAGCTTTTTTCAGAACAAAAACATATAAATAGGCAACCAAAAATGTACAAGCCACAAAAAAATTGTTATGGAATACAGTTAAATCTCTGATAAGATTTTTTTTTTTTGCTAGATTGAGTGTTAGAAATGTACATACAGAATAATATATTTTAAATATTTATGTCAGTTCCCACATTGACACAAGTCAGGAAAAATTCAGGGTTTAACATAGATCCATTGACAAACATTCAGCTCTATTCATGTAAATATGAATTTTTAGACATACTGTTTTTCACATTATTCTGCTTGTGAACTTTGACCTAGACCTATTTCTTGAAGGGCCCTGACATCTTTCGCAGGCCCTTTATCCGATAAAGTAACCCGTTGATAAAATCCTGTAAGGAAAAAAAACAAAGCAGAATGATTTTCTATGTTTTTTGATAACCTAGAGTTTAAAGTTTGAAGATATGCACTGTACCTCTTTTGACTTTTCACATTCTTGCAAAAGCTCCTGTTTAAAAACAGAAAAACATAGACACAACAAAATTGAGTTTTATAAACTATAAGTGTAGTTAGCTTAACTGACAAAAGTCTTTTTTGTACAATTTATTTTGTTGCTTTAGAATTACATAATGATTTTGCTGGTTCAACCGGTCGAAGACTAAAAAAAAAACAGTCCGTTAAGCAATCAAAGCAAACAAAAAAGGTTTCTATTAAACTTTACACTATATGGGCAAACGCTTATAATCCTTTACCAACTTCCCCCCTTAACTGTGTCTTCCCCAAACTGTTAAACAGACTTGGAAGCAGCCAAATGTCTAGAACTTTCTGAGGAAGCAAAGTGGTTAAAGAGTTGGACTGCTGTTTGGAAGATTGGGGTTTGATTCCCAGCACCACCAAGTTGCCACTGCTGGGCTCCTAAACAAGACCCATAATCTTTAACTGCTCAGTTGTATAAAAGAGATAAATGTAAGTTGCTCTGCCAAATGCCGTAAATGTAAATGTAGAACAGGTGTCACCAAACCTGACTCTGGAGGGCTGGTGTCTTGCAGAATTTAGCTCCAACCCTAATCGAACACACATGAACTAGCTAATCAAGGCTAATCATTGACACAAGTTGGAGCTAAACTCTGCAGGACACCAATCGTCCAGTCTGGTGACCCCTGGTCTAGAATGCCTTTACATGCTGCAGTATTAGGATTTTTTCACAAAATCAAACCCATAAGCTTTAAAAAAAACAGAGTGGAAGAACTCTAATGGCCTGCACAGAACCTTGACCTTAACTCCACTGACCACGCTTGGCATAAACTGAAACACTGAGAGGCACCCCAGACCTTCTCACAGGATATTTAAGTCTCACTAATATTATTGTGACTGAATGAATTAGTCCCCACAACCGCACTCTACATTCTAGTTGAAAACCTTCCATAAATATGGGTTATTATAGAAATTAAATTAAGACAAAATTTGGAATAATAATGGATGGTGAGGTGTCCCAATACTTTTTTGTATATTTAATTTTCCCTTTTTTCTTAATCCACTGTATTTCAAGACCATCAGTACACAGCCTAACCGAAAGCCGTGGATGACTTTAAAGGTATGTATGCTCTGCTTTTAGAAACAGTGACAAGATGACCCTAAGAACAGCAAGGGCTAAAGTATCCTAAGCCACTAAAGAAAGCAAAGCGCACACATGCTAAGAAAATCCCCAACCACTTCATGTACCTGGTGCATGTGGCAGGGCATCCAGACAATCTCCAACTACAGCACAAGCCTGCCTGTGCCGGTAATGCTTCCCAATTACTTGTGCTGAATAACATTTTTGCATGGTTTAAGAGACTGAAAAATGTGACAGTGAGGAAGACATCTAATAACCAGATGCTTTGTCTGGATATTAATCCATGGAAGGCTGCTGGACCACAAGGCACAGCATGAAAACACATGATAAGATTCATAAGATGGCAGGAATGTGGTGGGACTTATCAGCACTAACAATGAGTCAGCATACACAGAGCCTGGTGTAAAGCAAACAACCTGTTGCAGAATGTGTACAAAACAAAAGTGATGGATGTTGACTACAGGAGAGCACAAAGTGACAATTCTCTGCTAAACGTCAACAGATCCTCAGTGAGTAAACACAATTTTTTTTTTAATGTTTACTTAATGGATAACATTTCCCTTAACAGCAGCGCCATCACAAATAAAAAAAGCAAATAGAATCTCTGCTTTCTGCAAAAGCTGTGGAAAGACCATCTTCCACCCCTTATCCTAACCTCATTTTACAGGGGGGGGGACTATCAAGACCATCCTAAGCAGCTGCATTATTGCCTAGTTTAGGAATTACATAAGACCCTGGAGAGGATAGTAAAATTATTAGAGGCTCTCTTTTCACTATCAGGCACATTACCAACACACACATCCACAAACAACATCGCCTAACAGCTTTGTAAATGTCAATACACACTACTCACATACACTCTTTACCCTCTTGGCATCTGGAAAAAGGTACCGAAGGCCTTAGGACCTGTGTACCAGACTGTGTAATAATTTTTTTCCCTATGCAATTAGACTCCTCAATTTCTAGAGGCTGGAATGATACCCAGAACTTTCTGCACTTTTCAAAAATCTTTCTAATAAAATGCTATTAAACAAAATAATCACATACATTTACATTTCCAAAAGCATTTATACCCACATTCGTTTTACTGTTCCATTTACGGTTCTTCTTGAGTTGACTTGACTTGATTTGTCCATTGTTAAAAGGGCTAAACAAATCAAATAAACTTTAATTCAGTTAATTTAAATTTTAAAAATAGTAAAATACAAATGTATTGTTGAGTAAAAAACTGTTCCAGTCGGACTGAAATCTGTCTATTGTAAAAAACTGATATTTTTTACAATACAAAATAAAAAAAAAAAAAGGTTGAAATGTAAAATATTTACCATAGTTAATCCTGACTGATATGAGTTTAAAATAAATGAGAATACAGCAATAATATATCAATTTTAGCAAACACGTATGTTTCTGAATCTTAACATTATATCCAACACAGAAAATCCGACTTACGATATAGTCTTTTTGTATAGTCATAATGTTGTGCATTAACTTTCATCATGAGATACATATAGTTGTATTACAAAAAGATGTAGAACTTACATGTAATCTGGTTCTTTGTTCTTCATCTTTAAGCTCTAGAAGTTCATCAATATCAATCTCTAACTCGGGAATCTCTTCCTCCTGGAAGAAGAATTGAGAAGTGAAGTGATAATCTTTGATGCAAAAATCAATTTAAATTCTGCAAACAATAGCTTATATAAACAAGGACAAATAAATGGTTGATATTTTATGTATGTGGATCCACCGTGTACTATAATTGATTTTGAGGAAACAGAGACACTGTTTATAATATGTGATTATCATTTATATGATTATCTTATAAATGAATAATCAGTAGATAAAATTGGAATTAGTTGGAATGAGACAGCGGTAAATGTCTCATTCCAACTAATGAGACTGTGATTGGACTAATGAGACTGTGATTGGACCTAAAGAAAAAAAAACACTGTGGTCCTGAATGAAGAGAGACACTGATTGGTCTGGATAGAAGATTGACATTGGGAAGGTTGAATGGAAAAAACACTGTAATTAGTTTTTAAGGAAGAAAAACTAGTTTAGTGCAGTGCTTTGTCTAGGAGTATAAAAGAAGAAATAAAAACAAAGTCTTAACAAAGGAAGGACATTTTGATTAATCTTAAAGAGCGATTATGTTCTCAGTGATTGGAGAAAAAGTCTTGAAGAAAGAATAAATACCATAATTTGTTTTAGAAGAAGAGAGAGACACAGTAATTAGTTTAGAAAAAACAGTGATGAATATAGATATAAGAGAACTGTTGTTTTTGGCCTTGAACAAGAAAAGGCACTCGGGATGGTTTAATACCTCCATATTTAAACCCTTTTCTGGTTACAATTATACCTGATTTTGGAGCATTTCTTGTTGTATCTGGGTTTCCTAGTTTGTGACATTAAATCAATGAACTAAATTAGGTGATTAGAGAAACAGAATTTATACTTCTAAGTTCTTATTTCTGCTATTAAAAATTGTTATGATTAAGTAGCATATGCAAACAAAGCATCAAAATTGTTTACAAATATTGCTGTTGATCTATTTTTGTTTGTGTCCTTCTATAAAGGATTTGCACCAAGTGTTAGTATTGAGCTCCCAGACAACATCAGAAACTGCAGCATGTCTACTCCAATGAAAGGGGACTGAGAAGCTTTACTGAGAAGCTTTACTGAGAAGCTTTACTGAGAAGAGCCTAGTTTGTCAAAGCTAATAAATGATCCATGCTGGATAGTTAATTTTTTCACAGGGTTTGCAGTCACTGATTAATTTCAGCTTTAGGCTTACCGTGAGTCTGTTTTTACTTGGTAAACATGTAGGTATCATGGCTATAGTAATAGAATCTTATTGTGAAAAAAATGAATGAATAGTAGGTCGATTTTTGCAATTATAGACTCACAAAAATGTTATCTCTGTTAGACTGCTAATTAGAAGGTGCTATGTTTCATTTCCAGCATCACTAAGCTGCCATTTCTGGACACCTGAGCAAGGCCCTTAAAACTTAGTGGTATAAATAGAATAAATGTTATTCTGAGTCCCTCAAATAAGTTCATGTTCATTTAGTACAATGCTAAAAAAGAAAGCAAATTTATGACCACTGCTATGTGGGACAACAAGATTACCATAACCATTGTTACCTGTTACCACCAAGTTACCTATGCTGACTAACATCTTTTTATGCCTTTAATTATTTTATAGGCTAAAAATATTTAACATGACATTGTTTTCAGAATGTGGATATTCACAGAAAATATGGTGTAATGCAGTAGTGTGTCCTGCTGAATTGGTACTTGTATATAGACATTTCACAACTCTGAGGCATCTAAGGTGTTCTAGCTTTTATCACTTACTAAACTAGGGCAAACAATGTATGTGGTTGAAGTTCAGGTGGCTGAATAATAACCTTCTGGGCTTAGTCTAGACTAGAGTCAAATCCTAACATTGTTTGAATCTCAGTGTTTGCCAAGAATTCAAGTGTGGTTTGCTAACTAATTTAGGGTTAGTGCTAACTAATCCCTACTAATAATCTTTTCAGCATTTTCTGATAAAAATAAGGGGACATTTCTTTTTCAGATCTTTTTCTATTTCTCTGTTCAGTCTAAGACCATCTCATTTTGATAGATGGCCCTATGATAGTTGCCATATAGCCAAAGTGCATTTTAGACAAGCTTCCATCCATACACGTTGGATTCAATTAGAACAGCTTTGCCAAAAGGAAGTCATCATGACTTATAAGATTTATTAATGCATTTGTGGTACATAAAATGCAGTCAGAGATAAACATCCAAGGAGTGGCTGAATGCATTAGAGACGAGCATGAATAATTGATTCAGTGACACAGAGGACTAGGTAGTGGCATTCCCATATCGTAACCTTTCAGTCAAGCCATGCAAAATTCAGCCTTTTCATCAACCATGTGAACCAATGCATTTTTACTCGTGTACTGTGACTTGTTAGGTGCTTTCTAATAAAAAATGTTTTAATACATTAACAGAGTAATTACAGTACGTTTTTTTTTTTATTATTTTAATTGATGCTTTGGTATGGATACATTTGAATAAGCATATTAGACGTCATGTCTTTAACAAACAAATAAAAAGATTTTAAATATTGTGTGCATCATCTAAACCCCAAGAGGACATCAGCAGCAGCAAACAGCATAATAATCTTGGAAAACGTAGCCTGCATATATCATGTAAATGCTGCAGAGGAAATTTATGCTTCATCTTTTCTACACTGATTGGTGTAGGGCTTGATTATGCTGAGATAGTCTCAGAGGCAGAAACAGCGGCAAATGGTTTGTAAGGACGGCATCCACACAGTTTTTGATGCAACCCAACTCCTGACACTGTTATTGTCTCAAGAGCATAATGATAATTAGCGGAAGTAAGGTGAAAAATCAGAATTTTGTAATAGCTAGGAGTGTAGGCTCGGCATTTCACTATTCATACATGGTCCTAGCTTTACAACAGTCAAAAAAACTTTTTAAAATTCCTTTCATATTTTATTGTTAGGGGACAGAGAGGAAACATCAGGCTATGTTTGCATCCTGTCTGTGTCGTTATCATCAACGGTATTTGTATCAGTGCTCATAATTATTTTATTGTGTCTTCTTGGGCATCTGTTTTGTCTGGAGCCTTGTTGCCATGGTATCCCCAGATACAGCTGAGCACATTTCAAAAAACATTTACAGTGACTGTTTTCCCTTAACAATTTTTAAAGTAGAAACATGGGAAATACCATGCTATACCAAGAAGTCAGTTGTTTTCAATCTCAGGTCAAACTTGCATTGGATAAAAAAAGCATTGGACCAGTGGTTTCCAGACCGGGGAGGACGTGGAGTTTTATAAAAGGAGGGTGCGGAATAGCTTGTGTGAAGTCTTTTTTTTAATTTTTTTTTTTTTTATAGGGATGCACTGAAATGTAGAATAAGGAAAACATCTAAAATATGAGCTAAAAATATATTTTAAAACATACAATTTAGCCATTGTCAATGCATCCTTTATGAATGTGCGGTCCATTGAGTTGCTTAAGGCTCATCAAACAATTTAATTGTGAACGGTTCATTTTCAACAGATTACAAATTACTATATTTTAATTACAATTACAAATTCCTATATTTCAAATGATATTAGTGTCTGATCTCATTAATACTATTTTGGTTTATTGGGAAAAAAACCCAACAGTAACACTCCACAATCTAGTAGAAAGCTTATTTAGAATTAAAGATGTTATTGTAGGTGTAAAAATAAAACTAAGTCTGGAATAGAATGTTTGAAAAACATACCGGTGTGATGCTATACGAATAAAAATTGAATTGAATTAAACTAATGGGCAGGTGTTCCAATACTTTTGTCGATATAGTGTATGTCCAGGCTTAAACAATTAGCAGAAAGAGAGGACTTGTATTTATTGAGCCATATAATGATTTAGGTTATGGACAGGCAATTGTAGGTTTAATTTTTATATCTGACTATATCACTTTATTAGATCGCATAAGAGGCACACGTGACGTGTCACTTGGAGTTTGCAAAACTGAACCCACTGATCACTTCTCTATCACACATCCGGATCAGTACCACAATCAAACCACAATCAACAATTGATTGATCATTTATATAGATAGAAGCATCCAAGTATCTGTCTCTCTGGGTATGTACTACAGATTTATCTTGTGAAACACTTTTAAAGAACTGGTTTATACTACACTTACAGTAGCAGTCTAATCTAAACTACCCCAAGCCCTTTTCTCTCACCTCGCAGTCGAACAGCAGGTGCAGTTGTCCGTCGATCCACTCCTCGATGTCCAATCTCCTTTGGAGGTCTTTACGGTTGTATTTTACTGTTAGTTTGCCCAACTTGCGATGAGGCGGCTCCTCATTTTTGGTCTGAAACATCACCCTTGACTGGGTGCCTGGTTCCGACGCCATGGCTGCCACGGCTGCACACAAACCAGGGAGAGCAATCAGCAAGCCGCTGTCTCTCCCTCTCTTTCTCCGTCTCTCTTTCTCCCCCTCCCTCCCTCACTCTTTCAGAATTGCTCACCGTATAGCAGCCCCTTTAGCTGGCTTTCTATTACAACTCTTTGTGTGTGTAAGACACAGAGAGAGGGACATGCAAATCATAAGAAAGAGAGAGAGCAAGGAGAGCGTATTTGCGCATATGTGTGTGTTGTTTCCTGGATTGTTTTATGAGAGTTTACGAGCACAGGTCACAGATAGACTGATAAGCCAAGGTGTATTTCACTTTCACACAAATATGTTCAACTTGCACAGAAAGGGTTAATGGATAAGAAACTATTGCATGTTGCTGTATTATATCTACTTACTCCGTAGACCCACAGACCTCTGGAATGACAACCTTGAATCTTATTTTCAGCACTAATAGTGTTTTAAGCTGGTTTGATATGTTGCATCCTAAAACTATCTAAAGTAATGAATTAGAATTTTCTGTGTTGACATTAAACATAGGAGACTTGTTCTGCTTTCCCACTTAAAGGAAATGAGCCCATGTGCTTACAAAAATATCTTAGTGAATAGGTGAATGACTTGTACATAACTGAAAAAAAATGTTTTTAACATTAATTTCAACCTTATAAAATAAAATATCTTTATTAAAGTATGTAAAAAATAGTGCAGACACTCAGGAATTAATCACAACATGGCATTCTATTATGCCAGAGTAATCAATACCGATTAGGTTGGTAAGATTTACACCTAATAGATGGCACATCGTTTTTTTCACCTGTTTTTATGTACATTTATTGATGTGTAAAAAGCCAGTTCTAATGCGTTGATTTTATTATTTAGAAAAAAAATCAAAAAGTTTTAAGACACACCAACAGATGGCTGTGCATATGTTGTAAAAGCTTTATCTATTTTGGAGGACTTTCCTGTGATGAACAATGTGCTCGCTGTTGCAGAGTGTAACCATGCTATAACCAGATGTAGATGAAGACCTGTTGGGCTGCATTTATTGAAGTTGGAGAACAGCAGTTAGCACGTCTGGAGCAGAGAAAGAGGTGAGAGATAGGAGGGAAAAAAAGCTAAAATGGTGGAGCTAGCAGGACGACCAACGGGGATGACAAAGATCTAGAGGAGACAGAGTGGAGCTGAAGAATTGGGAAAAGGAAACAGAAGCCGCAAGGACTATAGAGAAAGTTAGTAGCCTGGAAACTAGCCTAATGTAGCAGAACTGAGAGAAAGTGCATATGTACAACATAGAAGTGGCCAGATGTACTGGTATTCTGGTGATGATCTGCTGTGTGCTGGTTGGTTAAGGAGCTCTGTGTAGGCGTGACACAAAGCACTGACACCATAGTCTTCTTCTATTAATGCTAACAAATCTGTAAAGATTCATTTTGTATTTGATAACTGATTTAAATAATTAACCATTGGCCTTAGATCATGTACAGTATTTCCGTGTAAAATGTGACCATAAAACAATAACATTAAAATTATCCCTTTCACTAAATTTTATACCTTATTATTTTTTCCAGTGCTACAGTAAACAGTTGTCTAGAATGTCTTTGCATGTTGTAACATTACATTATTCCTTCACTGGAACATTACATTATTCCTCAACTCACCGTTACAGCATAATTTGCCTCAGACAGCATACCCATGGACCCCTAGTTGATTCTCTGTTATTGTGGGGACTTTCCATGCCCCTAAACGTGACAAACCAAACGGCATTGATTGCTTTACCTTATCAGCGATATGTCCTTTTGGGTGGGCCTTAGTTATTTAAAGAGGCCAAGGTTCCTGACCTTCTGCTGTCAGTCTGAAGATCTGCCTATAAGAGACTAGTTCCAGCATGACAATTCCCCCTTTGCACAAAGCCCAGATGTATATTACTATATAGCTTTAATTTATATATAACCAATTAATGTAAAAAAAACAAAAAAAAACAGTATTTTAATTAGTAGTAATATTCTGTTTAACAAAGTGTCAAACGTGTTATGTTCCCCTGTCAGTAGGTTACAGTGAAGAACACAGAAGCTTAATGAGAGCGAGAGTGCCACTATGGATCTTCTACAGGTCTGATTACAATAACATCAACACCTGCGATATTTCCCATTTGTTTTGGTTTGGAAGATCATTCGGCTGGTTCACCCCGCTGATGTGCCGTCTGTTACACGCACTGAATTATTGAAGGTTGCTGCAGCTCAGCTTTCACAGCCAACAACATTCATTCCACATCTAGTGGCAGGTATTTCCCCTCAGGTCCGCTTCTAGATAAAAGGCTTTAGTGTAGTTTCCTAATCAATTTGTCTCAGCTTTATTCTAATTGAACAGAAATTCAGATTCTACTGTCACCTGCTACTGTTTTTTGGTTAGATTTTTTTTGTTACATCTCTGTCAGTTGTTGTGTCAGCTCTTAAATGGATGTGCAGAACTTATCTTAAACTGTCAGTTTTTGTAGAAAGCTTTGCTTAGTATTGGTCAATTGATCCCTAAATATAGTTTCATAAAGGTAGGAATTTGACAGTATTAATAACTAACATGAAAGTGTCTCAGGTTCAGTCCGATCATGCAAACTTATATATGTTGTCATAAAACTTCAGAAGAAGTTACACCCTACCAGTGTGGGTACACATAAACTCTAAAGTACCTATAGAGAAATATTTTTATTTACATAAACACATATACATACAAAAAAATGTATAAAAATGGTCTGTGTCTTTGCTAACCCCACACCATAAAAATAGGGGTGTATTTTCATAAACCTTAACGCTAACCCTAAACCCTTACCCTTAACCCCAAAACCTAACCCAACGCTAGCCCAACCTTAACCATAACCCTAACCCCAACCTAAACCCTAAACAAACCCAGTATTACACCTGAAAGAAAGAACCTGGTCTCAGCTCAAGTCCACCATAGAGAGGTAAGCCCAAAAGAGTTTAGGAAACCCATCACCACAACAATAAATAAAATGGACTCGCCAGAGTCTCCCCACATAGGTCAGGAACGATGTCCATGGAAAAGGACGATAACACAGGCAAATCCACTGGACATAAACAACAGCAAAACGCTTGTTTGAGTTCTGGTTAGATCAGTTAAACTTCTAAACAAGGAGACATGCATTGACATTCCATACTTTAACATATTTAATTTATTCAAAACAATTTAGTTAACACAGACTGTTGAAGAGAGGACTCACTTTCATCACCTGGTGAGCCAGACCTTAGGGATCTTTTGAGAGATATACATGCACACATAAGAACATCAAAAATTTTAAGTCATTTTGATTTTCATACTCAGACTTCTATGATTCCATTTACAGACAAATCTAGTTGGTAACAAGCTAACTATTGACTTGTAATCAATACATTAAAAGATTAGTCTATGATAACTAGTCTTTAACACAAACAATTATATGGCCACATGGGATAATTTATTATCGTTACAAAGAAAAAGCAATCTATTCACTCAAATCAAACCAGAAGATTATTTAACCAGCAGAAAAAGGTTCAAGGGTAGTAATTTTAGATAAAACACAATACCTTTTTGAGGCCATTAGACAAATAACACAAACTATTATAAAAATTAACACACTCACTTTAACATGAAACTAAACTTAGAATACAGCCGATAGTTAAGGAACGTTACATCACACCTTCAGACAGAAAAATTACGTACTAGGTCCAGACAGACCTAACCCTAGGCTATTTTACCTTTTACATAAAATACATACACACCCAGAAGCATTGACAATACCTCATGAGATTTCTAGGGGGTGCCTCTCACAACAACATAACAGTTATCTTAGGGACACATACGATTTTATAGAAAAATAAATAAATATTGTTTTGACAGGCAAGGCACTTCTCTTTCTTATAGCCATTGACAGTCTATATACCAACATCTCAAAAGAATTAGGTCTTAGGGCTGTAAAAAATGCATTTTCAGACAGATTCCTATAGACCAGACAAACATATTTTACAATTGCTAAAAATAAATCTAGCCTGTAATGACTTTGAATTCAATTATGAAATCTATTTACAAGTCCAAAACGGCCATGGGGGAAAATTTGCTCCATCCTATGCAAAGGTCTACATGGCTGACTGGAAAACATTTTAGAAACTTATTACATTTACAGGTATTTGGATGATATCGTTTGGGTTTGGGAACATGGGGTAAAAGGGTTCAATCAATTTATTGCAATAATGAACACACTCACTCAAATATTATAGTCAAATACAAAACTGACCCAGTATCTATTGAATTTCTGGACACAAAAGTGCTTTCGAGTGAATCCTCAGATCGCTCAGTACAAAGTGTCAAGAAACAGACACTCCATAAATCGTAGAAGTTTTTACCCAAGACATACAGTACATTCAAAGGTTTCAATAAATCACAATAGATTAGGTTTCTTTCATCTGCACTGATGTACAAGATTTTCATAAGACTACACAAACATTATTCAAAACTCACAAAATACATTACAACAATACAGACAACAATATTAAACATTCATTATAACAGTCAATTTAATTGATATCTATAAATTTATAGTCCACAACTAAGCGAGCCAGAAGTGCCGGGGGCAAGGAACCAAAATGGAAAGAAAACCTTGGGAGAACCAGGCTCATTCATGGGGTCAGTTCTCCTCTGACCAAATAAACTAGTAGGTTACCTATGCTGCAGTAAAGTTTCCGTAGTCTTGTCTGGATGAGAGAGAAACTGCCTTATAGTCTCCAAGTGATGGACATATGTTAGCATGGATATCTTAGACATATGTTAGCATAGATGCAATTCGACTGGTGATAAATATATTATGTGTTTTTGGTGTTTCCCAGTTCCGGTTGACCTGACTATTGCAGCCTGATAATCCTTTAATGAAGTTGAATAATAAAAATGTGTGTATTATGTGTAGGCCAGATTAAAGAGATGTGTTTTTAATTTAGTTTTAAACTGGCAGAGTGTGTCTGCCTTCCGAACAGTGCAGGGTAAATTATTCCAGAGTTTAGGCGCTAGATAAGAGAAGGATCTGGCACCTGCAGTTGATTTTGTTATTCTAGGTATAATCAAATTGCCTGAGTAGGATAGAAGCTCACTCAGGTACTGAGGATGGTGCTAAACCATTTAGGGCTTTATAAGTAATTAACAAGATTTTAAAATCTATTCGATATATTTAATAGGGAGCCAGTGCTATTTTGATTTTGCGTTTTGGATCAGCTGGAGTTTGTTTATTGGGCGTGCGTGCAGAACAACCACCCAGTAAAGCGTTACAATAGTCTAATCTTGAGGTCATAAACGCATGAATTAAAATTTCTCAAGAGAAATTTGACCTCAAGAGCATAGGTCGTAGTTTAGATATATTTTTAAGACAATAAAATGCATTTTTACAAATGCTGGAAATGTGCCTCTCAAAGAAAAGATTACTGTCAAAAAGCACACCTAGTTCCTAAATAACGATGAAAGGTTGACAGAGCAGCCATCAAGTGTTAGGCAGTGATTTAGATAATTACAGAAAGAGGATTCATGCCGATAACTACCTCTGTTTTTTTAGAATTCAGCAATAAAAAATTATTTGTAATCCAGTTTTTTTTATATCAGCTATACATTTTGTTAGTTTTTCAAACTGGTAAGTTTCGCCGGGTTGCGAAGAAATATATATCTGAGTGTCATCAGCATAGCAGTGAAAGCTAACACCATGTTTCCTAATAATATCTCCCAAGGGTAAAGTGTAAAAAATAACAGTCCTAGAATTGAGCCTTGGGGTACTTCATACATTACTTTAAATGTTTTGGGAATGTATCCTAATGACAACGATGAATTAAATATATTCAGAAGCGGACCTATGACTTCAGGAATTACCTCTTTTAGGAGCTTAGACAGAATCGGGTCTAATATATATGTTGTTGGTTTAGATGATTTAATAGGTTTATTCAATTCAATTCAATTCAGTTTTATTTGTATAGCACTTTTTACAATGGTGATTGTCACAAAGCAGCTTTACACATTGAAGAAATTATGAGACAAAATGAAACAGAAATCAGTTTGTCCCTGGTGAGCAAGCCGGGGGCGACGGTGGCAAGGAAAAACTCCCTGAGATGAGATAGGAAGAAACCTTGAGAGGAACCAGACTCAACAGAGAACCCATCCTCATTTGGGTGAAAACAGGTAGCAGGGATTATGAGGTTACATTGTGTGTGTGTGTGTGAACAACTATAATCATTAGTCCTTAGCGAGCAGCCGGAACATCTTTATGGCGAAGTGGGTCGTCCTAGATCGCCCTGGTGATGCATCATCCTCTGGGCAGGTCACAGGGAAGGGTCCCACAGGACCAGGTTGGAGGTGGGGTCTGGATCACCGGCAGCTCCGTTGAGGCGTATGTAACTCAACAGTGAGAGAGAGAGAGAGAAAGAAAGAGAGAGGGAGAGGGAAAGGAAGGCAAAAAGAAGGTAAACAGTTAAGTGACAATGTAATCACACGGTTTGGATTGATTAAGTGAATAATGTAGAGTGCAAGGATGGACTCCAGCAAGACTAACTAGGTCAGCATAACTAAAACGGAACAAAAGGAGAACCAGAGGGAAACACAGACATGAGGGCTCCCTGATATGTTAAGCAACCAGCCGCTCTCATCATCAACACCGTGATCAATAAGAGAGGGGAAGACAGCATCTAAACATACCAGAGCACCATAATGCTCAACACCCCTGAGTCCCCCAGATCTGCTCCTGTATCTAAAGGGAATCAAATACAAAATTCTTGATTAAATAAGTACGTTTTTAACCTGGACTTAAACACTGAGACTGTGTCTGATTCCCGAACATACATAGGGAGGCTATTTCCATAGCATTGGGGCTCTGTAAGAAAAGGCTCTGCCCCCTGCTGTAGTTTTTATAATGCGCGGTACTGACAGGCAGCCTGCATCCTTTGATCGAAGTAGGCGTGACGGAACGTAAGACACACCCAAATCACTTACTGTTGCACTTGGTGAAACAGAAAGACTGTCTAGGGTTAAGGTGGGTGTGATCAGGAAGCTTACTTTTAGCTACCTGTGGTCCTAGAACCAGAACCTCCGTCTTGTTAGCGTTAAGCAAGAGGAAATTGCATAACATCCAATCTCTTACTTCCTTCACATATTGCTCAATTTTATTAAACTGGCCTTTCGCGTCAGGCCTTGATGAGACGTATAACTGTGTGTCATCAGCGTAACAGTGGAAACTGATATCATGCTTAGGAATTATGTTTCCCAGAGGCAGCATGTAAAGAGAGAAAAGAAGTGGGCCTAAAACCGAGCCCTGTGGAACACCATACTTTACAAGGGAGCACGCAGAATAATCACTATTTAAATCTACAAACTGGTAACGATCGGTTAAATAGGACCTGAGCCACGCAAGAGCTGTTCCTTCAATTCCTACTAATTTTTCTAATCTGTGAAGAAGAATATCGTGATCTATGGTGTCGAAAGCCGCACTAAGGTCAAGTCAAGTAATATAAGCAACGAGACACAGCCTTGGTCGGATGCCAGTAAGAGGTCATTAGCTACTTTGACCAGTGCCGTCTTTGTGCTGTGGTGAGGCCTGAATCCTGATTGGTAAAGTTCGTGTATGTTATTTCTTTGTAAATATGAATAGTTGTTGCGCTACTACCTTCTCTAGAATTTTAGAGATAAACGGAAGGTTAGATATCGGCCTGTAGTTTGACAGCTCATTGCAGTCAAGGTCAGGTTTCTTAATTAAAGGTTTAATAACTGCTAATTTAAAAGATTTGGGAACATACCCACTGCTGAGAGAAGAGTTAACTATTTTCAACAGGGGTTCTGATACTGCCGGTACAATTTGCTTAAGAAAGTGTGTTGGTATAGGATCTAACACACAAGTTGACGGTTTTGTGGAAGAGATGAGTGCGATTAGGTTTTTCTCTTCCAGAGGAGGAGTAAGTTCTGATCTGATGCGGTTAATTGTTCATCAGAATCATTTGAAAGGTCTGGTTTTAGAGCGTGAATTTTCTGCCTAATGTTTATTAAAAAAAAGTTCATGAAATCCTCACTGCTGCACGCAGTTATGGTGCAGGTTTCTGAGGTCGTCTTATTCCTAGTTAATTTTGCGACGGTGTCTTTGTCAAATAGGAATCTAGGATTATTTTTATTAAGGTTAGAAAGATACATTGATCTAGTTACACTAAGAGCTTTTTTATAAGCTAGAATTCCCTCTTTCCATGCTGCCTGGAAAACCAGCAATCTAGTTTGGCGCCATTTATGTTCTAGTTTACAGGCGCTCTGTTTTAAAGAGCATGTGTGTTCATTTTACCATGGAGCGAGTTTCTTATCTTTAATAATTTTTCTTTTAACTGGAGCCGCATTATCTAATGTAGAGCGGAAAGCAGCATCTATATATTCAGTCGCCTGCAAACGGCGATCCAATGACAGGAGACAATTCTGGAAGATAACTAATAAAGCTCTGAGCAGAAGATGATGTAAGTGTACGTTTAAAGCGGTAGCGCGGCGCTACATGTGCGCTATTAGCATGACGCATTTTAAAACGATATAAGATGGTGATCAGAAATAATTTCGCACTGAGGAGTTGTTACTATATTACTTATACTTATTCCTAAAGATAATATTAAATCTAATGTGTGACCTGCTTTATGAGTGGGTCCTATTACACACTGATTTACTCCCACTGAGTCGAGTATAGACATAGATGCTGTTCTCAGCGGGTCGTCTGAGTTTTCAAAATGAATATTAAAGTCTCCGGCAATTAATGCTTTATCGACAGAGACAACCAGGTTAGACAGAAAATCTGCAAATTCACGAAGAAATTCGGAGCACGGTCCAGGGGGTCTGTAATAAGAACTGCAGAAATCCACTGACTCAGCTTATTATTTGTCTCTGCAGATGTAAGGTTACTGTAGAGAGCTTCGAATGAATAAAATTTCGTGCATGTTTCTGTACGATAGTTAGATTATTATTAAAGATAACTGCGACGCCTCCACCTCTACCATTAGGGCGAGGCTGATGTATGTAGCTGAAAGCTGGAGGGCTAGCTCCATTTAATGCTACATACTCATCCAGTTTAGTCCAGGTTTTCTGTTAAACATAAAATGTCAAAATCCAGATCTGAGATCATTTTCATTAACCATAAGTGCTTTAGAAGTAAGAGATCTAATGTTTTAACAATCCTAGCTTCAGATCAGAGGTGCAGGCTGTGTGTTATAAAGTTCTTCCTCTTCTATAGCAACGAATAAGTGGAATTGTTCCTCAAGGGATCTATAGCACTATTTGATACGATACTGTGGCTGTCTGTTGCATGTTCACAATTTTATCTCTAATAGTATCGATCCTAGAATTAAAGTAATTCATAAATTCATCACTGCTGTGCTGATAGGAAATGTCAAAACCTGTTAATGCTTTGTTATTAGTTAATTTAGCCACTGTATTGAATAAATACCTGGGGTTATGTTTGTTCTCTTCTAGAAGACATGAAAAGTAATAAGATCTAGCAGTTTTTAATGCATTTCTGTAGGACAGGTTACTATCCCCTCATGCAATACAAAATACCTCTAGTTTAATTCTTATTAATGCGCTCTACTTTTTAGGCTGCCCTTTTTAAGGCGAGTGTGTGCTCATTATACTACGGTACCAAACAATTTTTCTTTATCTTTCTTAGCGTTCTTACATACAACAGGTTTTAGAATTTACAGTTTTAGCTATATCAAGTCTGCACAGGATTAGAAAATAATCTGAAATATTATCGCTTTGTTGCAGAATTACAACGTCATTAGCATCAATTCCATGTGGGAGTATTAAACCTAAAGTATGATTTTTATTATGAATAGGACCAGAAACGTGTTGTCTAATTCCAATACAGTTTGGGATCTCTAGAAACGCTGATCCCGGAGCATTTTTTTTTGTTTTCGATATGGATATAAAAATCACCAACAATTTATCTGCAATTTATCAGGACTTTATCTGCAGCCAGCACTAACTCTGTTAGAAATTGTGTCCTGGTGGCCTGTACACAACATATATACACAATCACCAACAACAAAAACAACTCCATCTGGACAGACAGGCAGAGAAGGTGAAAAGAGAGCCAGTGGATGCGGAGACTCAACACATGAATTTCTGTGGGACTTAACGAGAAAGGTAATTTACATATTTCCCCAAAAAGGGAAGCCAAAGTCTTAGTTCAGCCTAGACCAATTCAGGGGGTCCCTCAACCAGGGGATATACCACATTACTAACAATACCTCGCAATATTTCTGGGACGAAGTTCAAGACTAGCCTTCCCTACCCAAGGTAAAAACACAGGGATTTGATGTGTAATTGTGGGTTTGGGATTTAAAGTAGCACTTAAATGAGATTAAATTCCTTTAGCACTTAAGGTTAAAGGATGACTGGTCTTTAACCTCTTTTTGGAAAAAAAATCTTATGGTTGAACAATAGCATTAAATTGTTACTACAAAACTTACAGAGCCTGAACCCAACCCTTATCTTTACTCTTCCTGATTCTAACCCTATATATATATATATATATATATATATATAATTATATATATATATTCTACTATTTGTACACCTGTAATATTTCTATGGTATTTTGAGTGTATGTCCGGTATAGTTCACTGAGAGAAAGTAAGGACTCTTATGTGGGAGTGAATTGTGTTTCCGGCAGTGTGCTTTTGGTTGGTGGCTAACGCTTTTGAGAAGTTGAATAAAAAAGAGTTTGAACCAGCTTAAAACAGTTGTTTTATTAAGTATTAATACCACTTAATTTCAACCCCTTAATTCCCTATCTTAATCCTATCCCCAACCCTAACTCTAACCCATTCCCAACCCTTATTCTTATTCCAACCCTACTACCCGCGAAGCAGGAGAAGTGGGAGGAGTTTTAGGGAGCTCCAGTGCTAATTAATAAAAGCTCAATTGAAGCCATTCAAATCCATTTTGACAATAATGGCTGTATGTTTAGTTATATACAGAAGACAGTAAATCTATACTGTTATACAATATGCACAATGATTTAGTCTAATATATATATAAAATATATCCAACTTTCATCTCTATATTATTGTCTTTTAAAAACATATACTAATATTTTTGCTGAAATTGGAGGGGTGTACTCACTTTTGTGAGATTCTGTGTATAAGAAGATTTAGATAGCATAGATAGATAGATAGATAGATAGATAGATAGATAGATAGATAGATAGATAGATAGATAGATAGATAGATAGATAGATTTTTTTAAATTATATCTATATATAGATAGATTTGAAAATAGACAGACAGATAAATAGATGGTAGGGTTTAGCTTTAGCTACTTTATGCTACTTTACGATCTGATCTGATTCCGATTATGTAAGTCACATATGTAAAGTTTAAATCTTTACATTTTAAACCAGAATTGGAGTTTCTAAGCTTTTTGTTTATAGGTTGAATTTTTGTATGACAATTATCCATCTTAAAAAAGATAATTTGGTTTTATACATTTTCTTTAATAAACAAAGTTGTGTTTAGGATAAAGAAGCTCTAATTGAAATATGTAAACATCAGATTAATATAACAAGAGAGAGGGGGAAAAAAGGAAAACAGTTAAGTATAGTCGCAGTTACAGTGTATAATGTGATGTGTACTTAATAAAAAGGGCAAGCAAGGACTTCGGGAAGACTAACTAGGACAGCATAACTAAAAGGAGAACCAGAGGGAAACACAGACAAGAGGGCTCCCTGATATGTAAAGCAACCAGTCGCTCTCATCATCAACAACATGATCAATGAGAGTGGGGAACACAGCATCTAAATGTGCCAGATCACTATAATACTCAACATACTCCAAATCTGCTCCTTAAACAGCATCCTTGCATCCAATGAGGCATCCAATTATGTCTCTTAGTCCATTGACTTGTTTTTAGAAATTATGTAATTGTTTTTGAATTACAGCCGAGACTATAAAAAACACAATTTATATATACTCAATGTACTAATATTTCATCAGAGCCTTCTTTTGCCCTAAAAACAGTCTGTTATTTATGATATGGATTTAAATCCATGTTTACACAATTCCATCTGATATTTTCTGCAGATTTGTGAAATCTATTTACAAAATGCTGGACTAAATAAATAACCTAGACTTAAACATTGAGGCTGTGTCCTATTTTCGAACATTAATTCTAACTTTGGCTAATTTATAGCTTTGGGGCTCTGTAAGAAAAAACTCTGCTCCCTGCTGTAGACAGCCTGCATCCTTTAATTGAAATAGGCATGACTGAACATGAGACACTAGCAGTTCGTACAGGTACTAGTGCTTTATAGGTCAGGAGTAGTATTTTAAAATCGATGCGAAATTTCACTGAGAGCCAATGCAGTGTGGATAAAATAGAGGTGATTTGTTCATATCTTTTAGTTCTAGGAAGGACTCTCGCTGCTGCGCTCTGAACTAACTAAAGCAATACAGATTTGATTATGTAGACAGACTCATTATTGAAGAGCTCAGTACTGGAACACTAGATCAAAAAACAAAGTTTAACAACCCAAAAACTGTTGAAAAGCTCAGAAAAGATAAAGAGCAACTTTATATTTTTTAATATAGGTTTTTTAATATCAAGTGCTAAGTATTTTAGTATGACTAGTCAAGGTAAAAATGTAACATTTTTATTTTTAAATAAAATCTTTTGTGTATCTATATTGTATTATTATTCGTATTTGTTTTCGGGTACAGAAGATACCAATACATGTGGATAAGTTATCGTATAGCTGTGCCGTTTATAATATCATGCTAGTTCTAAATTGTAGTTTATGTGTTAATATTTATATCAAACACAATAGGAAGAAATGGCATTTCTGTGAAATTATTTTATTAGTATTTTCACACAAAATAAATGCATGAACTATAAAGATTAGAATTTGTTTATCATAAACATTCTTAGGCAGAAGTGCCATGAAATCACACAAATTTTAATGATAAACACGTGACAAGACAGAGATGTATGGTATGTGGAGCATATTGTTTAGTACTGTAAAATCAAAATCAATTTGTGTGGTCAATAGATAGATAGATAGATAGATAGATAGATAGATAGATAGATAGATAGATAGATAGATAGATAGATAGAAGTGTGTAAAAAAAAAGGAAGTTCAGCCTCATTGGATTAAAGGATGCTGTGCTCAGGGATAGGAATGACAACAAGTTTGTAGGGGCTTGTCTAGCTTATTTATGCATTATTTTTGTTTTTATTTGTTATTAGTTTTGTCTGTCAGCTGCAAGTTTATACATGTCTGCCACCTTTTGGTGGTTAAATTAGTAAGCGGACGCTAACCCTTCATGACGCTTCTTTCCCAACGTCATAATTATAATAAACATCATGATCCTGGAAGATTGTGGTTAATAAATGTATAGTAAAGAAGCGTTTACAAGAATTAGACGTGCCAATTAAAACCACACTATATATTATATTTATATATATATATACTAATAATTAAAAATAATCATTTGTTTATTAGCCTGGAACTACATTTATGTGCATGTTACTTGTTGTGCACACTGTTATGGGGTAATTTTCCAGTTGTTAAACTACTCTGAGAGTCAGAGAGGGGTGATCCAGATCAAGTAACACTGGTTGCGGGGGAAATCACGCACTGCTTATCTTCGCATTAGGTGCGCGTCTAGGCGGCGTTTTAAAAAAGCCAAGCGCGCACTCAGCTCTCAGGTACGCGCTCAAGCCCGCCCTGCATCAAATTTCACTTCCTGTTTCGCAGGTATCGGGACACACCTGCTGAAAACGAGGACGTCATTTGCTCACCTGATACTTCGCATAAAAGTTCATTCCAGAGAGTAATGTAAAATAAAAATACAAAAATTGACAGAGGAAATAAAAGGGGAAGCGTCGTCGTGTGAATAAATACATAAATACTTTCAACGAGACGCTGAAAGTTTATCCGGTAAAACGCGTTCAATTTTATCGTGTCGCTTAAAGGCCCCGGATGTAATAGTGTATTATATGATTTTTTTATGTTAAGTACGTTCTTTAAAGATGTTGTTCGGTATTCAATTGATATACACCTCGTTCAGTGGTCTGGGTATGTATTAAACCAGTTTGTTTCGTTTAATAATAAATCCATAGCCGTGTGTTTGTTGTTTTGTCTTCAGATCACTTCGAACGGACGAAAGAGGATTGTTTGACTTATAGATCATGATCATGCCTTCCTATTGGATTTGTGTGCTACTTCTCTCCATATCGCTGATGCAAAGTCTTCTACTGGCGCAGAGCCCAGAATCACAATGTTTCAGCAAGTTCACAAAAGGAAAAGAAGACTTTGTTTTAGAAACCGACGAGTCGGTGAAGGACGGTGCTGAGTTCCTCGGATCTCCTACGCAGGTCACCGGCGCCAAAGAATGTGTGTCTGCGTGCTGCAAAGATTCTAACTGTAACTTGGCTTTAATGGAGAACGGATCTCAGGATGGATCCATCAAGTCCTGCTTCCTCTTCAACTGTTTGTATAAGCAGAAGAAAGTGTGCCGCTTTGTCCGAAAGACGGGTTTCAGCAACTATTTAATGACCTCTGTTTTTGGCAGCTATCTGGAGGAGTATCATCAAGGTAAAAAAGACAATAAAGAAACTCAATTTTGATTTAGAATTTAATTCAGACCAATTTTTATTTGGACAAGCTATCATTGTAACAAGGCAATGTATAAAGTGTATAAACTCGTTTTTAAAAATCTAAAAAAAAAAAAAGTATCCCTAATAAGTAAACCAAAGGTGGAAAACTTGATGCGGAAGAAAGCTTGACGGAAAACTCTTCCCAGCCATGTTGGATACTGAGATTAATATCCCCTTTATTGAATTAAATTTGATATATATGCTTAAACAAATGCAATTAAGTAATCAGGAAATTAATTCTAGTTTTAACATAAAGCTTTTTTCAAAATTAGTTTTTATGGCCTACTTCTCAACTAAACAAATACAACAGTCAGTAAGTAAAGGGGGGAAAAATAGTACTTTGGCAGAATGAAATGCCCTTTTAAAAGCAAAAAAAGCATTTTGTAAATACCTTTTACACATGTAATATTGTGTACATTTACTTGATTTAGACCCAGTGCACTATTGGTGAATGGTATTAAATTGTTTATTTTATTCCTCTTTTGTGTGTGATCATCATTTTTAAATTAGTTTCTCTTTAATTAGATTTATGTGCTCCAACAACCTTTACTGAATAGCGCAGAGTCTAGTTCATGTGCAATATGACTCGAAAGGCATGTTACAATGCAGCATCAAAAATTGATAACTAAATAACAAAGTATTGTAATCGCTTCCTGTTCGTCTCTTTTGTAACTCGTTTCTGTCAAATATATAAAGATCTAATCCAGTTTTGTTAAAGTAAACCTCTTGAAGGGTCTTGATTGTAGAATCTCATTAGTCATTGTCCTCATTAAGAAAACAAAGCCTTTAAAATCAAGATAGTGTGATACACTCCTTAACTTGTAGGTTTACTGGAAAAGCAGTTCCTGTAATTTGAGATTCCCCCTGGCCTTCCTGTTAAAATACTCATGAAGAGCACACGCATGCTTGCATGCCTCAGACCTGTGATGACTTGTTGAATTTAGACCATAACAACATTCTCCCACTGCTGATTATGAAGTAGGATTGTTTACTATTTGCTTTATCGTATGGGACAGATAATGAGGATCAGCCACCCAAGCCATCAGCAGGACAGGACAGAGTGGTGCAACCTCGTGACGTTGTTTTGCTTAGTGGCATCGAGAGCAAGGACGACGGGGATATTGTTAAATACGAGTGGGTCCAGGTGTCTGGAGGCAGTACAGCCGTCATAGAGGTGTGTGACCTTTATTAACAAGCTTCTACTGTTTTCTGTTGTTTTCCTAGAAAGACGGGAACTGTTCAGGGTTTTCTAAAAGCTGTTGACTTGTTAAACTCTTGTTAATGTTACAGTTTGTAAACTTTTACAAACTAGGCTTAACTTAACTTAAAGGGACTACATAACATGTACCACATGTTCGCTCTTAAAATCTAGTTAAAGCTATAGACTATTGCAATCTGAATAGAGCTCGATGTGTTTGTGTCTTTCAGAAAACTAATTTTCCAGATGAAGTGAGGGTGTCTGGTCTGTCCGCTGGAGTGTATAGGTTCAGGCTGACCGTGACAGACAACGCTGGCCAATCTGAATCAGCAGAGGTTACGGTCTTGGTCCTCACCCCGGAGCAGTCGCACCGTGAGTAGTTGTCTTAACACAAACCTACTATAAGCTGTCACTACAAATTGACATTGACACTCATAAGAGGTTTATAATACAGTACAGACAGTTTATAATAAACATTGTTATAGGGTTTCATTTAGGTTCTCTGGCAACACTAAAGTTAAGCTTTGTGTTCTTGGATAGAATGAATTATTAGTTTCCATACTGGTCTAATTCTTACAATTTGTTCTCACTGTTTCTGGGATTGCAACCCTAATCAGTGGTTACTGAAAAAAGTGAATGTAATCAACATAAACAGAACAACGTAAACTTTCATGTTACACCCATGAGTGTCCAGTATGCATTGTAAACATTGTTTACATTTGAAGATATGAGTATTTTAATAACAAATTGAACTGTAACTGTTTTTTTAAAGACCAGTCAAAAAGAATTTCAGCCTTTTAGCATTGGATGATTTAGCTTGGTATCATGGGGTAGGGTGCAAATCTTTTTTTTTTTTTTTTTTTTTTTTTATGGGGGAGATGTAAATGAATTTATATCTAATGGCACACGTTAATAAACTAGATGCTGTTATATTATTATGTGTCTTAGTCCATTGACTTGTTTTTAGAAATTATGTAATTGTTTTTGAATTACAGCCGAGACTATAAAAAACACAATTTGGCTTGTCAGCTCAGTGTTTTTTGTTCGCATTATTTATATATACTCAATGTACCAATATTTCATCAGAGCCTTCTTTTGCCCTAAAAACAGTCTGTTATTTATGATATGGATTTAAATCCATGTTTACATAATTCCATCTGATATTTTCTGCAGATTTGTTGAGTATTTCCCGTTTTACCACATGCTAGAGGTGTTTTTCTAAATTCTTTAATATCCCCTTAAATCTTGCCTGGAAAGACCTGACTAATTTTGCTGTGTGACGTCCAGAAAGAAAATTGATAAACTGTGACCATGAGGTAATTGTCAATATGATCAGAAACAATAAATTGGGCATTGACGCAATGATTAATTAGTATTAACTGGCCTTAAGAGTGCTGAAAAAACACCATGACACCACCTCTTGGACTACTGAAACAAGGCATGTTAGGCCCATGGGTTTGTTGTTGACAGCAAAATCTGACTTGTTTTGTAGGCATCTGCAGAAATCTGTTTTGCTGAGCCTGTGTTCACTGCAGCCTGAGAAACAAACAAAATTGTACAGATTGGTTATCAGAGTTACTATGGCTTTTTTATTTTTGGCTTTATTTTAATTTTTTAATTAGTTTGTTTTAGAGGGGCAGCTTCCTGTCTAAACTCTAAAGACTAGTGAAAATGTAAATCAGACCAGCAAGCATGCCATGGTAAAATTGTATAAGATAATTTTGTCCCTTTTATGCTAGTTGGTGTGAGAATTACCTAAAGCTGTTATCCAGTATTGACATGAACAGCATAAATATGCAGGTAGACAGGTGTTTGTGTTAAAGCGGTCGGTAAGTGTATAATTAAAAAAAACTGAGAGTTGTTGGTGTACAGGTGAATTTCCATTAGGGAAAGATAACTGTTTAAAGAAAGAAAAACAAAAAAGTTTACTTTTTATTGATTGTGCAGTCCTTTTATATTAAATATAATTTCATGTATCAAATACCACAAACATTTTTTCCAATAAAATTAAAGTTAAAATTCTGCCAATGGACTAAGTCTGTATAGAAGATTTAGTCTGAGAGAAGATTTAATCTGTAAGAAGAAAGTAGAAATGAGTCTTAGTTTGATATAGGCTTTTGTCTTTGAGGCAGTGAAACTAGTTGGGCTGGTTTTCTGCTTGAGTTTCACATGCAAAGAAACAGAAGCCACACACATCATTTTGTGTCCTGTGCGTCAGTTTCAGTAAATAATCAGTGATGATTTAGTATTACTTCATGTTTGCGGTTAGTCACTTTGGTGAAAAAGCATGCAATTCTGTTTACTGCTGGTCTGCTAAAGTCTTTTCAGTTGGCCTGCTGTCAAAGCAGCAAGGACAAACAAAATGAAATAAAAAAGTATTTGGACACAAGGGCTGAAGCTACAGTAACTCGCGTTTGGTTCATGCACGGAATGTAGATACAACACAGGTGGATTGCTTAGTGCTACAGACGAGGTGGAAAAATGTACGTGGTCCACACGCAAATAGTAAGGTGAACGGGTAAACACACACACACACACACACACACACACACACAGACTTGTATTGAGACAGCAAATACGGTTTCTTCTACATACCCTTTAAGTGGTGGACCACCAAAGTAAGAAAATTACCAGCACACCACATACGTATAATATAGATATTACTATATGCTGCAAAACAATTACAAAGAGTATGTATAACAATAAATGGCAGAGCAACTGAATTTCCTGCATTCACAGTTTACCTGTAAGCTGGTAACCGCTTAGAGTTTATAAACCAAAAGGTGGAATCTACAGCATCTAAATCAGTGCAGAATTGTTTTACTGAGGCAAAATCACATCAATACTTAGACTTACACCACTGTGCAATAATTGTTTATAAAACAGCAGCAGCACAAAATAAGACTAATTTAACGGCAATTAGCACAAAAATATGTATTGTTGCATATTCCTGCCTTCAAAATTCACAAAATCTTTATTTTATGGCAGAGAGGCACTTACTAAATCTGATAAAATCTAATTTGTGCCGAGCATCATTTTCAATAAACATTACGGACAGGTGATTCAGGTGATTCAGTTTTGGCCCATCATGGATATTTAGGTGTCATAATATTATGACACACAAATATTACATCCATGTGTGTATTTCTGGATTTAATCTTTCACCATATAATAGTTTCTAAAATGTGTGGGGGTTTGTGCAATTCAGCCAGAATAGTATTCATGAAATCAGACACTAATGTTGGGTGAGGAGATGTGGAGTGGTGTTCCAGTTGAGTAAATTTAAGGTCAGGTCTCTGTGTCGAACACTAATGTTTTTTAATAGAACAAACCATGTAAAAAGTAATAGAAAGCTACAGCATACAGAGAGATCCAACATTGTGACAACAGCTGGGTAAAAAGGCATTCAAGTGTGCTTGGTAAGCTGTCCACAAACTTTTATATAGTGTCATTTGCAGCAGTGAACCCTTTTTAATATGCTGTCATTGTGAAATAAATCTTTTATAAATTTCTTGAAATATTACTGAGGACATGAGCTAGCTGCTGCAGATCCTTCTACAGTGGTTTTAACCGCAGCCAATGCAACAATAATGTTGGCCAATGCTATGGTAGCGCGTCTGCTTTTTTTCCGTCTTTGAACGGAGCAGCTTCGCAAAATTTAGTCAATTTAAGGATTTTTTTCTTGGTCATGTTTGTTTTTTAACCCTTTATATTTGCTGTTTATATTATATATTATATGTTTGTGCTCCGCTGTCAAACATTTTCCCGCTATGCAATTTAGCACATAAATGAAAATGATTTGACTATCATCTGATTGGTGATTGGATAGATTTGCCGTTTGAATCAGATCTTTCCAGTTTCTGCTAGTAAGGGTCTTTTTTTGTTAATTTATGAGGGGTTTTTTTGTGGTGACGAAAACTCAAAAATAATAAAAATATAGTCTGGCCAATTAAGAGCCCTTGCACCATGTGGGGCCCCTATGCTAGCAAGCCTGTGTGTAAATCTGTTATAATGCAGGTACCTAGAGAAAAATAACATTGTGTGCAAAATCTGTAAAAAGTTGAGAATTTTAGTCCCCTGATTTACTGATGAAATTGTGTGAATTGTCCTTTAAAAATGTATCACCTTCTCTTCTCTGACACTTTTGGTAAATGAAAACAAATTCTATGCAGTGATGAAATGTTTTCCGCATTGAAACAAATTTGTGCTGTTCTAACAGGCGGGATTTGCCTACTAATCTACTAAAAAATCTACTAATGTTAACACTAAATTCCTGATGCATTATTTACTGTCTGAATTGTGTACAAATCATTTACTTCAGGAATGAGATCGTAAGTGTGTTACCCTATTCAGCAAGAGCCTTAATAATCCACAGTATTTTTATGTTATTTATTAAACAATGTGTAGTGAGTTTAGGTTCTTTGAAATCACAGAGTCAATGCCTAAAGATGGAATTTACTGTAAAGGGCAGAATTTTATTTTTGATGCATAAATAAAAAAATATGTCTGGACACACAGTCATATTTATACAAAGTGAACAGAAGTTTCTGTTCAACATGGCATCGCTAATTGTCATTTTGGCTAATAAAGTTTCTTGTTAAATTGTTAAATTGCTTAATCCCCATTACATATTTGTCGAATCACTATAAGTGTTTGATCCACATTTGATTAATACTAAAAATGTTTGTGTATATATTCTGTTTATGTATGTAATGTATTCTATATACAGTACCAGTCAAAAGTGCATACCCAAACTTTTAATTGCTACTGTACTATAATATTTGTGAAACGAATATCAGCTGATGTATGTAGCAGGGTTTTTTTTCAAATTTTAGATTCGATTTTAGATTTTAGAAATCATTAATCATTAATAAAGTTTGTAAATTGTTGGTATCCCTCTGCTAATGAAAGAAAAACACACAATGGTCAATGAAATAACTTGAAACTGAGTAATAATAAATAAATTTTGAATATTGTTGTTCAACAGAATCATTTTAAAAGACAAACTAATGAAACAGATGATGGTACCCTTACCTTAATATTTTTTTGCACAACCTTAAGTTTTCTGTAACTCTCAGGGACTATTCATATGTGTATCATAGTATAAAGTGTATAAATATATAATATATAAAAATAAATCTATATAAATGTAAAATTACAAACAGTAATAGATAAGCAGCAATGTCAATGTGATTAGCAGAATGTCTAACATAAATTGCATAAAGCACAATTATATAACTAAATGGCTATTGTGAATTTTATTTATATACTAAAAAGCCCTCCAAAATCGTTCTTTGCTTCAGCAGATCTAAATGAGTTTGTTGTGGGCTGTGCTACACCATTTGGCTAATAAATCTTAAAGGTCACTGATCAGGTAGATTCACATCACATCAAAACAGTCCATAAAGCATGCCAAGACAATTTATTTACTTTTTGTTGGAGCTTTAGTGCTTGTCCTTTGTTAATGCTACCAACATTTCCAGCATACTGCCACAAAGAAGACTGCATTCACAGCAACAGATTGTTGGCTTTCCAAAGTGTAGCCTACAGGGATGCCTGTCTGTATTCTGTTTTCATATCTAGTTATCCCCCTTCGTGTTGCTCATAGGTTTGTTTCGCCTTTGGCCATTGCTTTTTTTTAAATAATGTAAATATAATGAATATAATGGTTAATTATAAAAGCTTTTTTTTATATTTGGTTATTTAGTCATGACTCATTTTATAGCTAAAAATGGCTCAAACAACAAGGATTTTAAGTACTTGATTAACATTCCAGAGCAAACGAGAGTGGAAAAAAGGTGAAGCGCTTGCAGGTGGGTTGGAATGGGTTAGGAACGTGTCAGGAGTAATCTGCAACACATTAAGAATATTAAAAAGAATGGTGTACAAAACAGTTGAGAGCAGGTTTGTTGTATGGTTTAGAGGAAACTGAGGAAGAGACGAGAGGCAGAGTTATATGTTGCAGATCTGAAGATGTTAACTTTTTTTTGGGAGTGACAAGGCTGGACAGGATTAGCAACAAGCATATCAGAGGGACAGCTCATTTTGGATGTTTCGGAGACAAATTCAGAAAGGCCAGATTGAGAAGGTTTAGGATGTTGGAAATGCAGCTGCAAAAAAAGCCAAAGAAAAGGTATAAGGATGTAATTAATGAGTATGTGAAGTCAATGGGTGTTATGGAAGAGTTTGTAAAGGATAGTAATAGGTGGAGGCAGATGATTCGCTGTGGCGACCCATGAAAAAAACAATCAGAAGAATAGGAAGCTATGACTCAAACATTACATGCTTGCCATATTTGTGGTAATTCTCATGAGTAATTTAGGTGGAATGAGAGGTGTGGTTTCAACAGTGGTTGTCTTAGATTTTACAGAAAGTTAGTTTATGCTGTCATTAAAGCAAAACAGTACATGTCGAATACAAGGAGACTCTTAGAAGTACGATTCTACCCTCACGCTTTAGGCATAAAGAAACCAGAGGGCGGACTAAGGACTGATGGAGAGATTATATTTCTTGTCTATCCTAGAAGCAGAATAGACCCCGTTGTATCTCCATGGAAGTGCTAAAGCAGGGGGCTGGGAAAGGAAGGTCTGGGGAAACTTTGCTTGGATCGCAACTCGGACCCAAATAAATGAAGGAAATGTTTGGATTAATGTCGTTTAAACAATGGGACTGCCAGCCTATGTGAGTTTCTGTATTCTGTTGTAGTTCCATTTCTGGCATATAATAATGAATATTAAGTGGGTACAGCAGTATTTTAACCTACATAACAAAATTGGTTTGGCCCAGTGATGGGCCTTAAACACACTTTCACTTTGCCTAAATACAGCAATGACCATGACTGGACTAAGTCTGGTCGCTAGATATGGCACATGGCATTATCATTTTAGCCCAATGTATGACAATAGCTGAACCTATTATGGTATGTACATTAAGGGGAAAAACTATTTGATACTATGCAGATTTTGTACACCTGCCCACTAACAAGGAAATGGTGCTTCTATAATTTTAATAGCAGGTTTATTCCAACAGTGGGAGACAGAATAACAAAATATATATATAATTTTTTTTTTAATGTATGAATTGATTGCAAAGTTAGCACACATCTCAGGAGGGCTTTTGTCAATAATCAATAAGCTTTTGAGGATGACATTTGGCAATTCAAACCTTTAGCTTCCTACACTGTTTTCCTATAGGATTAAAGTATGTAGACTGGCTAGGCCACTCCAGGACCTAAATTTGCTTCTTTTTGAGCTGCACCTTTGTTGACTTGGTCATGTGTTTTTGGGTTATTGTTATGCTGGAATATCCACCTACGACAAGGACATTTCAGTGCCCTGGCTAAAAGAAAGAAGGTTCTTATCCAAGATTTGACAGTAAATTTTGATTTGCCATGTTACAAGAGTTTGGAATCTGATTGAATAATTGAGTCACCTCGAGAGCGTTCCTAATCTCATCTTGTTACCTGTATAAAAGTTGTTACCTGTATAAATTTTTCTGGATGTGTTCATTGTTATCCTTCTCTCACTGTTAGAATAAACCTATCATTAAAATTGTAGACTGATCATTCCTTTGTTACTTTTGCTAAATGAGTAATCATAAAAGTAATGTGAATTTTAGTTTGACATTGTTTCATACTTTAAAATAATTAGTTTGAGTTAACCTTGTTATAAAGAGCAATTACCCTGTGTTGCAGACAGGAATAGTGGAAACAGCTGTGTGTATCAAAATATTAAAATATAAATTATAAATATATAAATTTTAAAAATATATATAATTAAATTTTAAATTTGGGTTAAGTCTGGCCACACTTATATAGCCCACTGTTCTATATTTTACATCTGGGGCAAATTATACACTCAACAACTGTTCCATATCTTGTTTGCCGCCTTAAAGACGGCTTCATTTCCACTACCACCATGCCTGGGCCACACATGTCACATGTCCTATGCCATTGCTGACTGACTGAATGCCAGCTGTGCTGTCTTTATTGCCAAATCAGAGGCAGAAATCTTTGCTACCTGGAAAAGCACCTTTTAAAGATTGTCTAACAACTTTGGGTTAAATGTGTGTGTGTGTATATATATATATATATATATATATATAAAATTTTTGTGCTATTGTTTTTTCACGTTCGTTTTATGTTTTAATATTCTAGACCACTGTTTGGTACCTAAGAAGGTTGGGCCATGCCGTGGTTCCTTCCCTCGTTGGCACTACAATGCACTGACCGAAAAGTGTGAAAAGTTTACCTTCGGTGGCTGCAATCCAAACCGCAATAACTATCTGTCTGAGGAGGAATGCAATCAAGCCTGTGATCAAGTTTCAGGTAGTTTACTTAACATAAATATTTACAAAAATGCAAAATCATATTAATCTTGTCTAAGATGCTGCCATTACTAATGCATTGTTCTTCCTCCCAATGCAGTTGATAGCTTTCCCCCTTCTACACGAATTGGTGGAGGAAATGTTCCAAGTAAGTACATAAAGCTGTTATTTTAAAGTCTGCCTAATCCAGAGTTAATAAAATGCAAGCCCTAGGCATGTATATCATAACTTACCTGTGACACTTAAGTTCCAGTAAACTATTCAAATCAACCAGTAAGCAATGAATTTAATAGAAAAAAATCATGGTTTTAAGAGATCAAAAACTGTGTTGTGTTTTTATGTCTATCAAAACCTTTTTGTATTTAGAACTTACAAAGTTGGTCTCTGTTTTAGATGAGGAGTGTGGAAAGCCATGTGGACCAGAGAATTTTACTTGTGCTAATGGATGCTGCATAGATAAAGCACTCGAATGCGATCAGGTGTCGCAATGCAGCGATGGCTCAGATGAAGGGCAGTGTGCCAATAGTAGGTACCAAGGTTTTTATTTGCTTTGCAGAAACATTGACATCCTTGTATCTTCCTATGTCAGTGTTGTCATATCGGGATGTGGTGTCTAAAATAAGTTCGCCCTAAGACCCAGTGGTTTTACCATTGCGGTGGGTGGGAATGGGCGGTCATTTTGTAACGCTAATAATGATACCCAACTTGGTGCTTTGGTTTAGCATTAATTTATCGTATGAAGTAGGGTGATTGTCATGCTGGAACAGTGTTTGAGTCTCTTAGTTCGAGTAAAATGTAATGCTACAGATTATAGAGATATTCTGAAAAACTGCTTTTTTCTGTTTCAGGCTGCTGGTCATAGAACTCCAGAAACCTGAATATTACAATGCTTACTGCAGTGAACAATTACATGTTGTTTACGATCTTTTAAGTGGCTCTATTATAGAAACAAATGTAATTTGTGTTGAAACCCTAAGCAGCTAATAATAATATGCCAACATCTTAGCATAACATTTCTTACAATTTATAATTATGATTAGGTTTGTGAAGATAGGGAAGGTGACAATACTGGTAATAACAGCATCACTGTGGGGGCAGTTGGGGTGTGGGGTGTTTCCCTCCTTTCCTTGCTTTTAGTTAGCGTATCAATTTATAAATGCCCGCGCGTCTTGCTAGTACCAATTGGCAATTGGGTAACAAAACAGAAAAGAAAAGACAAACTCACTTATATTAAACATATAACATAATGAATAGCGAGCATGGTTGAATTTTGACTCCTGCTGCTAATTTGTGATTTGATGTGACTGTCGCTTGGAAAACCGTATCAAAACGACGGTTGGGGCGTTACCAAGGTGTGCCAGTGACATAATTGTTGTTGCAGTTTAAAACCGTTTATAGCAGCAAGCCTAATTTCAATAGACAAATATTGTATTTTGATGTTTTATTTTATTATTAGAGGTTGTCTTATGTTAATGTTATTTACAGATTTTTATGTAAATTGTTTCACTGGGAATTGACTCCTTTATAAGCTCTTGCTTTAGTAAACAGTCTCGAAACTTTATATTGTACATTTTAAAATATTATTTTTCTTTTTTTCTTTACAGTGGACTCAAAATTTCGAAGATTACTCAACATAAATGATGATGACAATGGTTTGCATGAACATCTATGATTTTAATTGTTATAATTTTTATTTTAAAAGCATTATGGAGAATAGTGTAAATTTTTTTTCTTATACTTTGATCTTTTGTTTCACTATCGACATTTAAGGCATTGCGGCCAGCCATTGCACCCAACCTCCGGTCACAGGACCGTGCCGAAACAGCCACACCATGTGGTACTACAACCCATATGAGCAGATATGCAGTCGCTTCAACTACGGCGGTTGCCAGGGAAACGATAACCAATTCGATACTATGGAGAAGTGCCTGACGTTTTGTAATAAAATCACTGGTGAGTTTTGACTAGATGATTCTCATTTACTGGTTAATAAAACATGCAAGATATTTCTTTTAGGGACTGCATTGGCAATTGCAGAAATGAACACAAAATTAGGCAAACACTGTAATATTTGGGGAATTTTACAAGTTTTTCAAATTACATGGACAATTCCACATAATTTCCACATAGTTGGACAAAGGCTGCATTTAAACGGTAAGTTTTTCTGCCCAATTCAGAGGGTTTTTTGTGTGCGTGTGTGTAAGTTTTTTTTTTTTTAATTGTTAATAAACCAACTATATTACCACGCATAATAAATATCAAAATACACAGTTGCGCTAAGATTGTTTATATCGCCGTTGGTGTCCACCCAAGTTGACGCCACTCGCCACCATCACTTATTCGGTGACATACGACTCGCATTTGACAGGTAAAAATCTGTTCTGTCTGCTTACATGGCAGATGTACCGATCTGAAAATATCGGACTCTATTTGTTTTTATCATGTTAGAGAAAAAAAATCCAAATTGGGTCACTTGTTACATGCGGTGTAAATGCGACACATCACGTGATTTTTATGGTTTGTGCTTTATGTTTATTTACTATAGCCTATATGTGTGTCTTGACTGGTAGCAGTTTAAAATAAGAATTCTGTACTTGCAGTGTGTTTTCCCAAATCAAAAAAAATATGAATAAGTTGTAAGACTAATTTTAAAGTGGAAAAAAAAGTATTGCAGTAAAATCAAGCCATGTTTTGGCCCAATCATTAAAAACAACTATACAGACTAGTAATTAAAAAACTTATGTGGGTGTGTTTGGTAATTATAAGATTATCACAGTTTTACAGTATTTCCTTTTTAGAATGATGGTTTGCAAGCAAATGATTTAGATATGTATGATTCTGCTCATACAGAAAAAGATGTGTTCGCCAATCGAGCAACCTTTGAGAAGTGGTCACATGACAGTCAATCAGGTAACTGTTCTTTACACTGCTGATCAAATTTCTATAGAAAATTATTCTTGCATTTCAAGGCTAAACAGGTCAAGTAAACAAATTTCATTGATATTTCAATGTTCTTAGATATCATGATTGACGTACTTTCTGTTGTCTGGACATACTTTTTTAAGATTGTTGAAGATTGTGTGTACATGTCAGGGATTTTCACAACTTTGAAGTTGTAACCCTGCATTGTAAACTTCAAGTAAGCAGAATCCTGGGTGATAAGGTCATGTTTTACACTGCTTATACTCTACCTTGTGATAAAAATAATTCCTGTTTATTCATAATTTGATGTTTTGGACATACCATTCTTAAACTTTGTCTTAACTATCTTATTTGCACAGTTGCTAACTGTTACTGGAAAAATACACTACTAGATCAATACACTAGATGTTTGTTGATATTTAGCTTTCAACTATTTTATGAGCGTTTTTAACAACACAGACATAAATAAGCTGCGTTGTTAAAGAGATAGTCGTAGGGAGCTGCATTGTGTTTTTGTAGACCTAGAGAAAGCATATGACAGGGTACCAAGAGAAGAGCTGTGGTATGTGGTATTGTATGAGTAAGTGAGGTGGGACTGCATCAGGGATCAGCTTTGAGCCCCTTCTTGTTTGCTGTGGTGATGGATCGTTTGACAGACGAGGTTAGGCAGGAATCTCCTTGGACAATGATGTTTGTAGATGACATTGTGATCTCTAGTGAGAGCAGGAAGCAGGTGGAGGGAAACCTGGAGAGGTGGAGGTTTGCTCTGGAGAGAAGAGGAATGAAAGTCAGTCATAGCAGGACAGTACATGTACAAGTACATGTGTTTGAATGAAAGGGAGGGGGGTGGAACAGTGAGATTACAGGTTGAAAAAAATGAAGAAGGTACAGGAGTTCAACTACTTGGGGTTGACAGTCCAGGGCAATGGAGAGTGCTTAAAAGAGTTAAAGAGGCGAGTATAGGCAGGATGGAATGAGTGGAGAAACGTGTCAGGTGTGATTGGTAGAATATCAGCTAGAATTAAGGGGAAGGTGTACAAGACAGTGGTAAGACCAGCTATGATGTATGGTTTAGAGACAGACTCATGTTAGATGTTTGGGGGGGGGGAGTCAGGGACGCCAGATTAAGGTGGTTTGGACATGTACAGAGGAGGGATAATGAATATATTGGTAGGATGATTTTAGAAATGAAGCTACCAGGCAGAAAGCAAAGAGGAAGACCAAAAAGGAGGTATATGGATGCTATAAACAAGGACATGAAGTTAGTAGGTGTGGGTGAAGAGGATGTAAAGAATAGGGTTAGGTGGAGAAATGGAACAGCTGAAAGGAGAAGAAGACATAAATAATAATACACGTAACCCTAAGTTTCTGTGACCAATATTTAAAAATTGTGATCGTAAAGGAAAGTGATAGAAAAAACCCTGTTGTTCATCGGGTTTCTGTAATGCATCTAGTTGCGTACTAACACTGTATCATTTCACACTGTACAAACAACAATACAGAATTACGTGTAGTGTGAAAAGCTCAAACATCTTCACCACTCTGTGAACATCTTCAACTGGCTCCTCTTCTCTTCTGTCATGCCACCATTTAATAATTTTTCCCCCTCTTGGTTTCAGTCTCTATTGCGATTGCTGTTGCACTGGGCTTGGCCATCCTGATCCTGCTGGCTGTGCTCGGGTACTGCTGGCTGAAAGACAGAAAGAAGCAGCCAAGGCGCCAGCATGTTTCTGCTAATGGTACACATTTACTTTACGTAGATGACACAGAAAAACTTGTCTACAACAGTACCACAAAACCGATCTGATCCCCACCTTTCTCATCCATCTCTATCCCACCCCATTGTCCTGTAAACCACTAAGGGTTTGATGATAAATAGCTGTTGGTTTCGATAATGTATTAAATGCATCCATTGGTTCCAAAATATGGGAATTATTGTATATTCCAACTTTTCTCCTGGACCTTGCTTAGAAATCTTTGCAGCCTTGTGATGTTTAAACCAACTTTTCTAGGAAGCCTACAGACGCAGTCATGTTATTTTTAGAGCTTTGTATACAGTTTTAAGATTGGTCAAGAAAACATCACAGTGGATTACCAATCACCTCAGTTCTACTGAAAATTCAAAAGAAAGGTCTTACATGATTGCATTCAGTAAGAACCACCACTGCCGTATTTGTCTGGTAAATATGATAGCAATGTGTAAACACTTAATTCAGGATAGCAGGACATTTTTTTTCAATCCTCTCAGGAAGTGAACGCTGAAAAAATGATAAAACTGTGCAATACGTGGTTACCCAAAACTGGAATTAAGAACTACCGCTCTCCACTATTACTGAAAAAACACACTGTTTAGGTTCGTCGTTGTGAAAACAAAACAGATTCAGATAATCCGCTAACTGAGCCCTAATTGAATCACATAAAGCAGAGAAGATTGGAGCACATGTAAGCACGACTGTGACTGGAACCACTTTCTTTGAACCTGTAAACCGATAATTGACTTTTACAAAACCTTGTGGATGATGGATGTATATAATTATCATTTTGGTTTGCTAACAATACTCTGGATATTAAAGTTAACTACCAGTTTCATTGTGTATGTACTGCGTGATACTAATTTTTAATGCTTTTTAAAAAGCATAGAAAATGTAGTTAAATAGTAATGTTTTATTTCTAGTTTTACGTGTTTTTTAAATGATTGTATTTTTATTATAACTTCACGGAAAGATCTGATACATAAATGATGCATACAGAATAATGAGTTAAGAAAAACCTTAATTTGAACTTCTTATAGTTCAACTAAAAGAATCCTACATGTGGACATTGACTTCACTCCTTTTTGTACATAATTATATTATACATTGATGGTTTTTTCACTTGTTTTTAAAAATTCAATAAACTATGTATTGTGTGACCTCGTGTTTGATTGGTAAAAAATGATGATTCTGGGGGCAAAGCTGAGGACTGAGACATAAAGACTTGTATTGATTCGCGTGCTTTTCAGCCTAACTTACAAGTCACTAGTGGAGGTTTGGTTTTTAAATAGTTCATATAAAATAATCATCGCTCTTACACACACACACACACACACATTTAGTTTGATTTTTTTTTTAAAAATGACTATCCACTATTTATTTTCATAATGATTTTGAAAATATTTTAATTGGAAAGTATATACATTGTTTATGTCTATGAACAACTTTAAAGTATATAGAAAACTTCTGGAACAAATAAAAAAGCAATGAAAACATGTCATGATTTAAAGTCATTCAAATAGTCAAGTCAACTTTATTTATATACTGTTTTTAACAATCGGGATTGTTTCAAAGCAGCTTTACATCAGAAATAATAGTATTAAATGTTATGTTATTTTATATTTAATAATGTGATCGCGGAATACCTTTTGTTGTGGCAGTAAATAAATAACAATATTTCAATAAGGAGACTTGTACTTCTGTGATGTTACCACCAGAGGGAGAGGTTTAGCTACAATTTCTACTTTACATACCTTTGTGCTGAGGTAGGACTGGTTCTTTCAGCAGGTCACAGGACTTTAGTTATTGTAGATCGGAATCTGTGTCTGCTGAGAAACACACAATCCTCCCTGTTTGCCTGCTGTTATATTACTGTTCATAGTGAAATGCGGTCTTCAAAGCCAGACATTTAATATTGTCTTGTTTTAACGTGTTAATTATATTTGATATATCGGGTCTTTCCTTTGCTCGTGTTTGATTGTCTTTACTAAAGAAAATTACGCGGTCGAACGTATTTTAAATGTGATTACGTGATTAATACGTGATTTAAAAAATATATAAACATATGAAAACATGTAAGAACGTGGAACAATTACATAGAATCATGTGGGAAAACGCAAAAGACACTGGAGTAGTTGCGTTCGAAAACGGCTAGCGGTTGTGGGTTCATTTCCCTGTACAAAAATGCTGCCACTGCTGGGCCCCTAAGCGAGGCCCTTAACCCTGAAATGCACAGTTGGATTTAAAAATAGTTTAATGTAAGTTACTACAATAAGAGCATCTGCCAAATTCCAGAATTGCATCCTGTCTGATGACGTGTGTAAAAGGTACATGTGAAGTCAGTCATTAAATTCTTTTTTGTTGTTGTTGTTGTTTGTTTGTTTGTACGACTGTTTTGCAACAATTCAGCTGAGTTTACTGCACAGAATGATGAACAAAAGCTAGCGGCAAACCTGGAATGCCTCTTTGGCATGGATTTTGCGGCTGCGGCTCCGCTTCCTGTGACACGCCCATCAGTCCTCAGTCTCAGTGTGACGCGTCCTGTGGGCGGGGCTTCTCCGCGGCTGCGGTGATCACAGAGCGGTGCGGTAAAGTGCTCTGCTTCATGCGGGATGGAGTAGCAGTCCGAGTGGTGCGAAACTTAAAGAACCGAGGGCTTAAAGTGGGACATGAATTTCTGCGAAGTGAAAATCCTGATTGAAATCATATTCAGTGGAACTTCCGCTCGGTAAGTAGGAGCTGCTTTACTTTAGTGTAGGACGGTGCTGAGCGCGTGCCGTTAGTGCTGGTTGGAGAACTTCCCATTAACTTCAGCTAGACAAACTGAGCTGTTCGTTATTAAAGGGGTTCCGCGTGTGTTTAGCAACTTTTAAAAGTCTTTATACGCATCAAAACTACACACAAATCCCATTCAACCTGTCTTTTTCCTGCCGTTTTTCTGCGTTTGCACCTTTAATACGAGGGGATTTGGAATATGATTAAACTTCCTAAACAGACTAGTAAATACATATTTCTAGGTGAATAATACACACTTTGATATTAAGTGAATCTATACTTTTAACAGTGCATTACTAGTTTAACTCTCTTTCCCAAGACTGTAAGATGGAACCCACTTTAAATATTACAGTAGTGTGTTGTTTGTGTATTTTGTCTCCAAGATGCGGTCTCAAAATAAAGACACCTTTAAGATAAGTGGGACAACGGTGGCACATTGGTTAAAGGAGAATGAGAGAATGAAAACTGTGTTTTGTTCGCAGGCTGTAGTTACATAGAGTTAAAAAAAACAAGCACGGTTTTCTTGCGTCACACACTATCTCTCATGTCATCAGACTCGATAGCCAGTGTACATTCACACTGATCTGACAAGGCCAGAAGTGACTGGACTGATAGAATGTGTTTACTTAAGAAGGAGAAGAATTCTGGACGTTGATCTGGATCAGAGTTTGGGTCGATTGATTTTCTATATAAACTCCAGCATGTACAACTGTAATAACTTCTGTAGCATGTCGATCTTTCACATAAAGTTAAAAAATGTATTTATATGCAGTGCTCAGGCTAAATGAGTACACCCCTTTAAAAAGTAACATTTTAAACAATAACATTTTAAACAATATCTCAATAAACACTAAAACAATTTCCAAAAAAGACTAAGTTTAATATAACATCTGTTTAACTTATAACATGAAAGTAAGTTTAATAATATAACTGGGGAGAACAAAATCTTCTGTCTTACTTAATTTAGAGTAATGCAAGTACACTGAAAGTCTCTGGAGCAAATCTAAATTACAAATGTCTAATTTAACGGGAATTCAACCAAAGAAGAGTCCAGTTACTGATTACACAGCAGACAGTCCACTATAACAGGGTGTTACTTAAAGAAAACCCCTTCCTATTTCATGCTATTAGCAATAGCACTGCATAGAATAGAAATGCCACCAGACCTGAGAAAGAAAATAATATCTCTAAACCCGAAAGGTAAAGGCTACAAAAAGATCAGCAAAGCTTTACTTATTAGTTGGAAGACTGTAGCAAAAGTGGTACAAAAATTAAGGACTTGCAACCATCACACAGAGACATCCAGTTCATTCACAGAAGTTAACACCTCGACAAGAGCGTCTTCTGATGAGAAGGGTTGGAAAAATGCAATTTCACTGCAGTTATCTAAAAAAGTAGAAAGTCAAACTGGGGTAAATGTTTTCCATGACCCAATCCTCTCCTTAAGCCCAGGCACTAAAAAAAGCCCGTCTAGAGTTTGCCAGAACCTATACTGACAAAGACGAGGACTACTGGGACTCTATAATCTGGAGTGATGAGATCAAGAGAAACGTTTTTGGAACTGATGGCTTTAAAACTGTATAGCGTCACAAACGTGAGAAATACAAAGAATGCGTGGTGCCTACAGTGAAACATGGTGGTGGCAGTGTTCTGTGTGGGGCTGCATGAGTTCTGCTGGTGTCGGGGTGCTGCATTTCATTGATGGAATCATAAATTCACAGATCTACTGCTTTATACTGAAAGAGAAGATGCTATCATCACTCTGTGCCCTTAGTCATTGTGCACTTTTCTAACATGACAATAAACCCGAACACACATCCAAGTCCACTGTTGGATTTCTGAAGAAGAACAGGGTGAAAGTGATTCAGTGACCAAGAATGTTTCCTAATCTGAATGCAATCGAACACCTATGAGGGGGTGCTGAGGATACAAGAGCATTACTCTTCATTCAGCATTCAGTCTTTAAAATATATATATTTAATATACACATACACACACAGTTGAAGACAAAATTATTAGCCCCACTATGAAATTGTAATTCTTTTTCAAATATTTTTGATGTTTAACAGCGCCAGGGATTTTTATTTTCATAAGATTTCCTATTATATTTTTCTCCTAGAGTCTGATTTCTTTTAGTTTGGCTGAAATAAAATAATTATTTTTAGAAATGGAAAAAACTAGTAAGGTCATAATTATTAGCCCCCTTAGAGAATTATTTATTTGATACAGAACAAACCACTGTTGACCAATTACTTGCCTGATTAACTTAACTTGCCTAATTTACCCAGTTAACTTAGTTAAGCATTTAAACCTTTAATCAAAGGATTAGTATCAGGAAACACTATAAATCACCTTAAAACGAAACACTATTTGTATCAGCTATGCTTAGCAGAAAAATCTACAAACAGGTGTGTAATTTCTTGAAAAAACATCATATTATTTATCATGCTACAGCATATGGCATTTTTCTTCAATATCGTGCAGCCCTACTTTACACCGTTAAGAACTTTCACTAAGTTTTAGCCGATGTTTCTTTAGTTCATGAACAGGGATTTCTTTTTGTATGGTCCATCTGATGTGGTTTTTATAATGCATTTCTCTGTTCATGGCCTTGCATTAATGTGGCAGGCCTGGCAGCCTTTTATTTGCATTTGACTTAACATGGGCAGTAACAACAATTCTACACTCCTCCCTGTTTCCTGATCACAATAGAGCTGTGTGTTGTTGTTCTAAGGCCGGAGAACCGATTTTTTTTCTGTACCACGCAGAAAATGGCACATGCTTCTCAGCTTCTTGCTCTTTATGTGAAGGACTTGACATTCACAGAAATGGTCATACAATATCATAATTAGCTACAAACTCCAGATGTTGTGCTTAGATATGCGTTATAGCAGAGGGACTTAAAAAGAAAAACGCCTTGTTTACAGATTATTTTTACATCCATTGTGTGTGTGTGTAAGTGTGTTGTTTTTGGTTTTGACAGACAGGATCTGCAGATGTGCGAGTTAGCATTTTCGGCTGGTTGAAGTGAATGTAATTGTATCCAGCTTAAAAAAAAAAAATTCCATTGTTTTTGCGTCGTCCTTGGCTACCGTAGAATTTTCTCCCGGTTCCTAGTGCATGTCTGAACGACTGTTTTACTGCCAAAGATAAAAAAATGTATTAGATTTGAAGAAAATAGAGGACTAAGAGCTGAATTTATCATGACAGGATTTTAGTTATGGTAAATCCACTGCAGGTTCATCTACTGTATAATGCACAATTGTGCTTTATTTTAAATAAAACGATGAATGTCAGTATCTGTATTTTCTCCTTCTGTTTTCTATAAAAAGACCCTAATTACAAAATTCTATCTAAACCTTAATGTTAAGTCATCTGCATTCTGGCTTTAAATATAGAATCTCACACACACTGTAACTAAAAGAACTCCAAAGAGATCCTGACATGCCTTTGGTGAGTCGGACTGAGTTCAAGGTCAGTTCCCATTTTTAAAGAATATTGCCCGCATTATGTGCCAGCATTTCTGTAAGACATCTTTTAATAGACTTTCCAGCCATAACCATGCAGACAAAGGTGATTTTGGAACCATTTCAAATTGTGCTGTGGGGTCTTAATTTTAGCACAGCAGGAAATGGTCATTTGGTCATTAGAGAATGCAGGGGTGCATCAAGTGCTGCGTAGTTACTGATGCTGTTTATTTATAGTATAAAGAGTATAAAAATATATAAGAAAATAGTCTTGCGTGGTCTGAAACTGAAAGTAAGTTCATATTGTTCACATTGTTTATCTTGTCTTGTATTTGTTCTTGTGCTTTGGGTGATGCATTAGTTAAACATTGTGTGTGTGTGTGTGTGTGTGTGTGTGTGTGTTTGCTGTTTGGATTAAGTAGCGCTGAAGATTAGGTGGAACTACTGGAGCCTTTGTGTGTGTGTGTGTGGGAGGGAGAGAACGATTGTCACAGTTAGAACAGACAGCGTGCAGCAGATCAGAGTTGAGCCGCCAAACGTAAAAAAAAAAAGAAAAGTGGGAAAGTGAAAACTGTGTGGACAGAGGAATTTTTTTCTTTCAGAAAGGCGTTGCGAACCAGACAAATACGCACCCCAGTGCTGAATAATAATCTTCAGTCCGGCCAACAATGTGCGCTGCTATAAGATGCCAAAACATACAATATCTTAGTTAAAGAAGACCTATGGAGTTCATAACTGCTCCCATCGGTGCACTTCTTTTAAGCAGTCTGCCAAGGGGTTTTTTTTTAGTGCAGTTCAGACGCTGGGTTTGTTTGGCTGTCGGGTGTATGATAATTGAGGATATACAGTGCCTTTAAAAAGTATTTATCCCCCTTGAACTTTTTCACATTTTCTCACCTTAAAAACACAATCTTAATTGTATTTTTTTTTTTTAGATTTTATGTAATAGACAAAGTAGCACATAATTGTGAAGTGGAGCAAAAATGACAATAAATTTTAAGCAAATAAAAATCTGAAAAGTCTGACATGCATTTGTATTCAGCCCCCAGTACTCTGATACCCCTAAATAAAACCCACTGCAATCAATTGCCTTTAGAAGTCACCTGTGTGTAATTTAATTTCAGTATAAAAACACCTGTTCTGTGAAGACCAAGGAACTCACCAGACAGGTCAGGGATAAAGTTGTGGAGAATTGTCACTGGATCAAGCGGATAGGCTGTCCAGGGTTTTCAACTTTCATATTGACCAAATGAAAGGAACAGATCCAGAAGTTGTTTCTCAGTGGGTGATGTGTTGGACTGGCTATCATAATATCATACGTTTAATTTCCAGCACCAACAAACTGCCACTGCTGTGCAAGAGCCCGGAGTTAAACCCTTAATCCTCAACTGCTCAGCTGGTTAAAAATTAGACAAATGTATCTTGCTCTAAATAAGGGTGTCTACCAAATGCCAGAAAAGTAAATAAGGGGAAGTGGTAGCTTAGTGTTGCCCTGGTTATCAGATCAGAAGTTCCCAATTCCCCAGCCCCAACAAACTGGCACTGCAGGGACCCTGAGTAGAGCCCCAAAAGATAAAAAGATAAAAAAAGAATGTAAGTGTATGTTGTTTGGAAAAGTAAAAAAAAAAATTATTTCTAAAATTCGAAGTAAATAGTTATAATAATCTTAAATCAAATTTACCAGCATGCAGTTAGTCATTTTCACAATTGTTGTGTGATGTCACTTCTGTTTCTTCATGGACCTTCTTGAACAAGAGACACATATTGCAGAATTTCCATCACGTTGTGTAAATATCATTCCTTTCTCAATACGTTTCACTTGCGTTTTCTTCACCATCATATGTCTTATCTAAAACATTTCTTTGTAAATAAAAAGCTCGCTTGAGCAACAAAGGCAGATACTTAGCATTTTTTCATGTTAGGAAGATGGTCTAGTCAGGTCTGGTTCGCCTCTTTGCAAGAATTGCATCCATAATATTCAGGGCCTGCTCTTATTGCCCCATTTAGGGCTTCAAGTTCTTCTGTTACCAAAACTATAATTGCCCGAAGAGCAACATGCAAAAGACTTGATAAGTTCCTCCATCTGTCTCTAATTAAAGAACTGGTCCTTGATCTTCTCTAGCTAAGTGTTTTTTATGGCAGTCGTTTCCCAGGTCATGTAGCAGCTTGCATGTTTTATCAGCTGGGGGAACAAATGCTCCCTAGTTGCTGTTGAGTCAATGCCAGCTGGGCAGTAACTTGAGTGTGTGGGGTTTTCTTAGGGTTCGTCTCTATAAGTCACTGTCACAGCATACAAGAATTCCAGCTCCAACTTGAAAAAACACGTAGGCGTAAGTGTCAAAATGGCGCCTATTTGAGTCCTATTATAATATCTATGGGCACTTATTGTAAAACCACATTTAACGCGCTGTCCGAATAGTGTTCCTCATATGCGTGCTTGTGCTAGCTATGACAAATGTGAGCGCTACAAACAAACACATTTATAAACAAACATTCATTCTAAACATCTGCACAGTTTCATATTCATATAACACAAAACTAAAGAGCAAATCTTGCATTTTTACAAAAAGTTTTTTTGACACCTCATTAAAGTGAAGAACATGCATACAAAATCAAAATAGGATTATATTTTATTTTTACCTAAATAATGCATGTACATAAACATAACGTTAAAATAGTATTAATAGGAACTGCTTATAAACGCTAGAAAATAAAGACACAATTAACTGTTTAAAAAACATCTGTGTGTTTGAGATTTGATTGTAAATGGCATGTTATGTGATGTTAATGTTAGTGTTGAAATTTAGGCTTTTTATACTTTGTGTCAATCAAATCAGAAATAACTTGTAACCAACTACCTATCTAAGTATTCTACCCATCTATAAATCAGTAAACTAATTTACATTGCTTTACATTTATTGAAGTTATCAGTTTTTTTACATTTTGTAATTTTTCATTAAGAAACGATGGACAGTATTTTATGGGAGGCAAACAGAAATTCTGGAAAAGGGGAATGCTCCACCACACTGGAAGAAAGTTTTTGGTTGAGTAAAAGAGAAAAAGTGCTTAAACTGTCTGATCAGCCAGCGCTGCCACTACTGAACAACTATGAGACGATATTTTATGCCAATTATAATGAAGGTAACTTAATTAAATTAAAGACACCTTAAAAGAAATTGAAAAAAAATGTACTTGCAAACTTGAAACTCACAAAATAAACAACATGCTTTTTAAACATGCCATTTTTAAAGACCTAATTTCAGTTACATGTTGTCATTTTAGTTAAAACTTAAAAAAATATTTGAATGCTGCTGTTTATGGAAATAGCTGGTATTTCACTTTTTTGTGCATGTTTTACAATAGCATTAACAGCCTTGGACACATTGTGGCCCACGTCTACTGGATATTAATGGAGCAGTTGTCCTGGGGTTAATAAGTAAAAGGAGCTTTACTTCTTTTTTTTTTTTTTTTTTTTTAATCATAATTCCTAATCGTAATCTGACTACTAACATTTCACTAACATGTAGACAAACACTATTAACAGTGAAAAGCCAGTGCATAAGATTTAACTGCTAAGTAAATGTATGAATTTTCTAAGGGAACATGCACAGGGCTCCACTTACAGACTCTGAGAGATAATTGGCAACCCTCTCGTGGCTGATGGGTTTGGTAAAGCAGCCCACCAAACTTAATCCCTAAAGAATTTCTCCTGCTTTGGTCATGTTCGAAAGGCAGAAGCTGATCGGAATAGCAGGACAGAAGTTCACAAGCCCATTCCAAAATGTTAATTTAATTTAACTTGAATGGAGAACAACTGAGAGTTTTTAGGAATTTATTATCAATGTGGAAGACTAGATGACCAGAGACAACATTACTACATCATGTCATTCACCATTAAGAAAACTTTATTGTACCGTTATTAACAGAACTAAAATATTAAACACAAAATGTGTATATAATAATTAAGCTAATTTGTAAAGGTTCACTGCAACCATGACATCATCTTTTAGACCCTTTGACTCCTGTCTGAAATGCTTTGTGCATTTCTTTATAATATTTTTTTTATTTACAGAGTAAATAATCTATCAGAGCTACAGTTCTACCAGCCTACCAGCTTCCCCTGCCCCACAAGTGTGTACAGAACACTGGTTTACTCTGTGCGCTGGAATGACAGGAATTCCTCTCTCTCTCTCTCTCCCTCTTTCTTTTTTTCGGGCTGATAAAGCTCCAAAGCCATTTCCCTCAGAACGGAGAGCAAAAACAGGGGGCAGATGGAATGCCTGGCTCTAGGTTTACACCATGGATCTAAATGCCTGAGCCATGGAGTAAAGGCTGTGTAGAATGAAGAATCTTGTCAAAAATATTTATATTTAAGTTGCATTTATAGTCGTGGGGAAAAAAATGACTGTTTTTGTTATTTTGTATTTTAACTGCTAGGATAAAGTTATATGGAAGATATAGTGACCTACCATATCATATCTTTATCACTCTGATGCAATTTAATCATATTTAAACAAATTTTAGTGCCCCTAATGTAGAGACCATGTACTCTTGTTAGCTTCTTTGTTTCTAAATCTTGAATGTTGAGTTCTTTGTATTCTGGTGGATATGAACAGTATGCTACCATTATGAATGTTACTAGAGATCGCCCAATAATCAGTTTACCAATAGTTTTTCTAATTTTTTAAGTCTTTTTAAAATCAGATTTCCACTTTGTAATAGCAGAAACACCAGTATTTGGGAATGGCATGTAAGTCCGCCATTATGGCATTATATCATATAAAGAGACAAGTTACAACAATAGCACTGTTCAACATTATTCAAATGAAATATTACTAATCTTTAGATATTCAAATTCCGCTGCTGTGACGTCACATGTCGTGTTAATATCAAAATCGTGGATAAGGTACCACAATTTTTTTGTTTTGTTTTGATCGCACAGAAAGAATAAAATTATAGCATTGACAGCGGTAAGTAAAAATGCTTGTTTTTTCGTTCAGTAATGTTGTTATTGAGTCAAAAACAGAAATAAGATAAATATCAGTTCAGCATATCTTTTATCAATGACATAAATATGCTAATCTGTATTAGTTCTACAAAATAAATATTGATCGAGCTTCATATGTTAGCACCTAATTCTTTTCACATACTATATAAAGAGTCCTGGACATGCTTAATGAATAACACATCTGCTAAATGATGTGTTATGTTATGTTGCACTCATGACATCTTTAAATCCTTGTATTTTTATTTTTATATTGAAAGAACTATGTGAACAACAGATTCCATTTATGTCCTCATGTAGGTTCTGCCTTTGGAGAGTCTGAAGCCTGAAGGACATGCCAGAGAAGTCTCATTACAATCATCAGCAGGTCTCAATGTGTGAAGGTATGTCCCTCTATTAGTTCCTGCAGAGGGTCTAACCCTAATGACTATAGATGTAATTTTGATGACTTTATGAGCTGGTAGTACAGTAGAGCTGTGGGAGAAGCATAGGTTTGTGCCTTATTAAATACAGCAATTTGTTTGTTTCCCTATTTCAAGTAGTAATGTGCTTACGCACATCAAATCTGCATGGAAACACAACACGACTCACTTTCATTATTTTTTTTCCTGTTTTGGCCTATGTGTTTGCATTCTTAAATTTTGTTTAATTGCTTTTGTATGTTTTCCTGTTTTTCATCTAGGATGAATAAAATGTTTGTCTAAAGATCCTTCCTGCTTCTGTATTCCACAGAGCTTCCCTGCCGCTCATAGCACATTCGAATTGAGGAAACTAATATTGTTTGTTATTTTATGTTTACAATGAATTTTTTGGAATTTAGCAGCCGCCCTTTTCCAAAGCGACTTACATTTATCTCATTTATCCAGTGAACGGTTGAGAGTTAAGGCACTTGCGCTGGGGCAGCTTGGAGGTGCTGAAAATTGAACCCACAACATTCCAGTTCAACAGTCCAACACCATAACCACTGAGCTACCCCCAGTTTACTTTACTTCTTAAACAAGTGTGCAACGCATTTCATGTTCACAGGTATCAAAGCACATGTTCAATTGCAGCTGAACTTGCACCACTTCCATCACGAATTAGTCTCGGGTTCAGTACCAAAGTGCAGTCTGCATGACAGTTTCAACTATGCCAAATGTGCACTCTATCGGACTAAACTGCCATTATAGCCTTAGCCTGAGCTGTTCTTCCTGTAGTTTAAGGCTGGAGACTGTCCTACATGTGCTTTCATTTACCAAAGGAAAACAGTGTTTTAAATGTCAGTGTTGATTAGAATTTAAAGGAATTGTTGGAATTGTAGAGGAAAAAAAAGTAATATGGGCACAAAATTCACTGTACTGTCAAAGGACCCTTTTTTCCCCTGTATTTGTAATCAGCAGAATACGTTGGAAAATAGCCTGGCACTGTGGAGAAGGTAGTCCTACTCAGATTTACACATACCACTCTTCCACTGGGTCTAGTGCTGGAGTCTAATTGGAAACCGGGCTTTTTTTCCCCTACTGCAAAAAAATAAATAAAATCCTGGGCGGGTGCCCAGGTCCTGTCTCTGAACTGAATCCCAAAACATTGCTGGTCTCAAATAAGGGATAACATCGGTGTGCAGAGCTTTCACCACATACCAGTCGCTATGAAAAGCGCTATTTTTAAAAGCCATGCAGTGACAAAATCTAATAATGACAGATGAGCAAAAGTGCCACCTTCCACAAATTATTCCAGTCACATGTTAATGACGTAGTGGATTTTGCTCCTTTGCAAAAGCGGGCCTAGCACCAGCCATGGTGGAAAGTGATAACAATGACTGGTTCACCTCTGAAGTCGCCGGCCTTTGTTCCTGGATTAATAAATGACAGGTTGAAACAGTAAAAAGGAACACTAAGAAAGGAGTTTAGATTTACCTGGTCAGCCTGGTTGTTCCATTTTTAGCACCTCTAATATAAAACGTATATAAACTATTAATCTAGTTGACCTTATCTGGTCTGTATAGTGTATAAACATAGAGTAAAGCCAATAGAGCTCACTGCTCTATCATATCTTTTGTGGAATTCAACCCAATGTTCTACAAAAGAATTTTTTTAAAACCTCTGGGAGATTTCTCGTGTCTTTCAGCACTAGTAAACCTCGACTCCAGCTCTGGATGATATCTATTAGTGGATTGATAAAGATCTGACGCTTGCATGACTCTTTCACCACATTCCTTCTTTAGGATGACTTTAGGTTCAGGGTCTCCTAAAATCTCCTCCTCTATTTAGCTTTATCTTGAGGACAATAGCATCATGCATGAATGCCGGATTCGGGCAGGGACAAACGATAAAAGGGCTTTGGACAAATTTACTGTCCACTTTTTTGTATTCCACTTTTTCCCTATTATAGACATGCTTATTTTTTTCACATCACATTAGCTTGCATTTAAAACAGCATTCAGTGAATTAGTCCGATTTTGCTTTTGGCTGTCTGTGTGTTTTTTTTTTGCACTTTTGTTAGGATCGGCTAGTTTGTCTGCAGCTAAAGAGCTATTGATAAACCTAGGGGTGAATAGTGTGAGAAGAAAGCCACTTATTGTAAGCATTTAGCTTAATGAGGCATTCCATGTAGCCATGGAAATTTCGTCCAACAAACCCTTTTAAACCCAAGTTGAGTGATCATGTCTAAGTATTGCAGGAGTGTCTAAAATGGTTAAAAACTTTCTGGTGCATTTCCACACCTGGCGTTGCTCTGTGCAATACCCAGGCTAAGGATCTAAAAAAAATGTCAGCCTCACTGGTAAAGTTTGCAATGAGCTTACACCTCCACATCCTCTCCATCTAACAAATGGATTAAGTTGTTAGAAGAAAAATGGAGATTTGAATAGAGGTTCCTCAGACAGGGGCAGGAAGGTCTGTGTAATACCATTGGGGTTAATTGGCTTTATAGGCTCCTGCTGTTCATATAGATGAATTCGACTGATTGTGTCGGCATTCTGCATTGAACCTATTGAAGGAATCTACCATGTTTTTATAAATAAAAAAAAATTAAGCTATATTAGCCTATTAAATGTGTGGACTGTTTAGGTTTAGGGTTACGCTCATATTGTTAGAAAATAAATACTTTCTTTAATAAAATCACTGTCTTGAAATATCTGGTTATCTCTTCTGTAGTGTAACATAACTAGGGCCACAAACAGATATTTTTGATAGTTGATTAATCAATGATTATTAGAACGATTGATCAGCAGTAGATTAGTTAAATTATTGACTTGTGTCCTATTGTAACTGATAAATGAAGCAAGAAAATAATTTTTTTAAATCTCTTTAGTAGCGCTGCATTTATTTCATTAATTAATAAGTAGGATTCGAACAGTTATTCAGCTTTTGCATTTAGTAAAAAAAATAAGTTATACATACTCTAATAATAAAAACAGAGGCAATCACTTAAAATATTTGAAAAGATCAAACAATTATTTTACTATTATTTATAGGTTTTTTGTTGTTGTTGTTGTTGTTTTATTTGTTTTTGCATTTACTAATAATAAGAGTTAACATCAGCTAGTTCCACCGAGCCAATTTATATTAAAATGTTTATTTTTAATTCTAACTAAAAGTGACTTTATAAAATTCTGTTAAGATGCTGTGACTGGAGTTTACTGTCGTACGGACTGCAGAGCTTCTGCAATAATTTACTTTACTATGTATATATATGGAAAAAAGAACATATAACAGGATACGCATTTACAATATAAATAAAATGATGTGGACTAAACATCGGCCCTAAACAGAATTGTCTAAGAAATTCATTTTAAATAGCTCCAAGTGAAACTACAGTTCTTCTGTGATGTTTTGGAGAAGTTATCAATTTTCTATCTGCTGCTTTAGAGTATATGGCTCTGTTCCTCTAAATGCCTTGCAATCTTTACAAATTATAAAGCAGCAGAGACACAAACACTAAGTTGTTTTATAGTGTGAGATTTCGTAACGATAACGACGAAATTGGTGGATTAAATGCTATGTCAAAGCATGGCATGTGATGGTCTGTTAACTTTGTGTTTTTAAACAGAACAAGCTAAAGTTTTGGTTTTGAGTGATATATGAAGGGCACATGGGATTCAATGTCTAGACTTGATTTTTTTTTTTCTGGGACTGGGTTACATGACTATGAGTTCATAATTTACTGATGGACCGACTGAGGATCTTTTAATCTATAATGTCTGTTAATTGACGTGCTTAGTCAGAATTGCTTTTAGTCATAGACATTAGGGCTATGGCAAGGGCAGGGGTCAACAAACCCAAATTAAATGTAAAACAAATAGCTAAATATGAACCAAATACCACCATGCTTTCTTCTGAGACAATAGTTGTATAAGAAGTAAGTTGTTTGAAATTTAATTTAAACACTCAGTTTGTCAATGTAAAACAGTTTTAAATGATACAATCGAGGCTAGAGGCTCGAATATTGAAACAGTATTGTGAAAAAAAATATTGACATAGTTGTATCAATATTTTTTACACATTCATAATAGACATGTATGTTGCCCAAATAATGGAACTGTTAAGTAACTGTCGGGTCAAGTACATATCCCTTCCCTGTTTCAAAGTGAGACTACAAGTAAAGCTGAACTGTTGGCCCAGAAATTTTTCTCACCTCTTAAAAGTTTTACTATTTTTGGTTTAGTAGCATGGCCTTTCGCTGATGATCATTGTTTCTAAAGTTATAAGTTCTAAGATTTTGAAGATTAAGTTTTTCCTGAGCTGCTGCTAAATTCTTTTTCTTTCATCAATAACAAAATGCTGCCACCACTTTCTACACATCCTTTTCGGCTGTTCCTCTCAGGGATCACCACAACAAATCATCTGTCTCCACCTACCTCTATTCTCTACATCCTCTTCACTTACACCCTCTAACTTCATGTCCTTGTTTATTGCATCCATATACCTCTTCTTCGGCCTTCCTCTTTGCCTTCTGCCTGGTAGCTTTATTTCAAACATCCTCCTTCCAATATATTCACGATCTTTCCTCTGTCCAAACCACCTTAATCTGGCTACCCTGACTTTCTCCCCAAAACATGTAACATTAACCGCCCCCCTGATGAACTCATTCCTAATCCTGTCTAACCTTGTCACTCCCAAAGAAAACCTCAACATCTGCAGCTCTGCTACTTCCAGCTCTGCCACCTGTTTCTTCCTCAGCGCCAATGTCTCTAAACCATAAATCTTAGCTGGTCTCACCACTGTCTTGTACACCTTCCCCTTAATTCTAGCTCATATTTTTGTCACACATCACTCCTGAAACACTTTTACACACTCTCCATTGCTTTGGACTGTTGACCCCAAGTACTTAAACTCCTGTACCTTCTTCACCTTTTCAACCTGTTATATGACCACTTCCCTCCCTTTCATTCAAACACATGTACTCTGTCTTGCTACGACTGACTTTCATTCCTCTTCTCTCCAGAGCAAATCTCCATCTCTTCAGGTTTTCCTCCACCTGCTCCCTGCTCTCACTACAAATCACAATGTCATCTGCAAACATCAGTGTCCAAGGAGGATCCAGTCTTATCTCGTCTGTCAACCGATCCATTACCAACGCAAACAAGAAGGGGCTCAGAGCTGATCTTTGATGCAGTCCCATCTCCACTCCTCTGTCCTGCTCCTCTCATACATATTCTGCACCACCCTGACATACTTCTCTGCTATTCCTGACTTCCTTATACAATACCACAGCTCTTCTCTTGGTACCCTGTCGTATGCTTTTTTTCCAGGTCTACAAAAACACAATGCAGCTCCCTACAACCATCTCTTTCAGATAGCTTTGTCTACATAAGATGTAATTTACCTGTGTGACCCTTCCTCTGCTCTTATAAGTCACTATAGGCTCCTCTCTCTTCTGGAAATAAGTATTTACCACAGCCATCCCCATCCTTTTAGCAAAGTCTACCACCATGCCCAACACTTTATCACCCCTGTCCCCCTCACCAACATGTCTGTTAAAGTCTGCGCCTATCAATACTCTCTCTCCTCTGGAAATACTCACGATTACTTCATCTAACTCACACCAGAACCTCTTTTTCTTCTCTAACTCACAACCTATTTGTCGTCAGATGGCCTTCCTGATACAACGCCTATTCATCCAGGCTTGGGACTGACACTAAAGTTACTGGCTTGTGACCCCTGTGGCTAGTTTTTTTTTCCTTCCCTGCTGCCACTGGGAAATAAAAGAAAAGAAGAAAATACGAAATTGAAACATAAGCAAATATAAGTAAAACTTTGTACAAAATAACATTTAGGCTAATTTATTATATTATATGATCAGCTGTTTAAGTTAGAGGGAGGAGCGCATTGATTTTTGATTTTTTATGAATATAGTAAGAAATATATATATACCATTTCATCACCCGTCACTATCAATAACTCCTTTCTGAAATAGTCTGTACTAAATTGTGTAGCACGACTAGGGAGGTTTTCCCTAGTTATCCCTTATAGTATTCATGAGTTAAGATGCTAATGTTGGGTGAGGAAGTCTGGGTTTCAGTCCATCCCAAATATGTTCACTGGGGTTGAGGTCCCTTGAGTACATTCTTCCACTCCAACCATATCACACCATGTCTTTATAAAGCTCAGGGCGTTTTGGGCACAGGGGCATTGTGATACTGGAACAGTGAAACAGAAATAATTTAATGCCAAAGCATACAAGAACATTCTAGACAACCTTTGTGAGAAAGACAATACAATGTTTGTCCAAATGTGCATATTTGTCTTCATTCGCAGTATCTATTAGCATCTGTATGTATACCCTCTTAAACAAATGATGAGTAATTAAGGGATATAATGTTTATTTATATGTATTTTTTTTTTACCTCAGCCTAGCTTGGATTGTTGAAGAACATGATTTACATGATTTTATCCTCTCCGCCTCCTAGTTATGACACCAAACCATGTGTTATGATTGGCCAATCTATAAATAATCCAGTCCAATTAAAAACACTACCAAGACTAAATGCTAAACGATTTTCCATATGAACTATCCAAATCAAAATACAAACCACATAAAAGCATTGAGGGTTGATTATATTTAAATGATTCGTTTTATCTAGATGAGTGTTTTCAGTTTTGCCAATTGGATTGCCACTTCATCGAAAGTGTACCCTGCCTTGAATTTCCTCGGAAAAGCTCAGAAAATGGATTAACGCACTATGGATTGTTTTTATAGAATAATAATTTTAACTTGTATTTTTGCTGTGTATATTTATTTTGTTTTTTTTATGTATTTTCCACTTTTGCTAGGTCATGAATAGTGGTTTATCGCTGCAGGATTGTGCTGGAACTTTATGAACAAAAACTTAAAAAAGCAGCAGATTTATTCAATTCAATTAAGGTTTATTTGTGTACCGCTTTTTACAATGGTGATTGTCACAAAGCAGCTTTACACAATTGAAGAAATTATGAGATGAAAATGAAACAGGAATCAGTTTGTCCCTGATGAGCAAGCCTTGGGCGACGGTGGCAAGGAAAAACTCCCTGAGATGAGATAGGAGGAAACCTTGAAAGGAACCAGACTCAACAGGGAACCCATCCTCATTTGGGTGAAAACAGGTAGCAGGGATTATGAGGTTACATTGTGTGTGTGAACAACTATAATCATTAGTCCTTAAAGAGCAGCTGGAACGTCTTTATGGCGAAGTGGGTCACCCTGGTGATGCATCATCTGCTGGGGCAGGGTCCCACAGGACTGGGTTGGAGGTGGGGTCTGGATCACCGGCAGCTACGGAGAGAGAGAGAGAGAGAGAGGAAGGCAAAAAGAAGGAAAACAGTTAAGTGACAATGTAATCACACGGTTTGGATTGATTAAGTGAATAATGTAGAGTGCAAGGATGGACTCCGGCAAGACTAACTAGGTCAGCATAAGTAAAAGGAGAACCAGAGGGAAACACAGGCATGAGGGCTCCCTGATATGTTAAGCAACCAGCCGCTCTCATCATCAACACCGTGATCAATAAGAGAGGGGAAGACAGCATCTAAACATACCAGATCACCTTAATACTCAACACCCATGAGTCCCCCAGATCTGCTCCTTTATCTAAGGGGAATCAATACAAAAGGCTTGATTAAATAAGTACGTTTTTAACCTGGACTTAAACACTGAGACTGTGTCTGATCCCCGAACATGCATAGGGAGGTTATTCCATAGCATTGGGGCTCTGTAAAAAAAGGCCCTGCTGTAGTTTTTATAATGCGCGGTACTAACAGGCAGCCTGCATCCTTTGATCGAAGTAGGCGTGGCGGAACGTAAGACACTAGAAGTTCGCTTAAGTACTGCAGTGCGAGACCATTTAGAGCTTTATAAGTTAAAAGTAGTATTTTAAAATCGATGCGGTGTCTCACTGGGAGCCAATGCAGTGTGTATAAGACCGGCGTGATGTGCTCATATCTTTTAGTTTTAGTGAGGACTCTCGCTGCTGCGTTCTGGACTAACTGAAGTTTATTGATGCACCTAGTTGAACATCCAGACAGTAAAGCGTTACAGTAATCCAGCCTGGATGCAATAAACGAATTTTTCAGCATCAGTAAGCGACAAGATATTTCTTATTTTAGCGATATTTCTAAGATGATAGAATGCTATCCTGCTAATATTGTCGACATGGGCTTCAAATGAGAGATTGGAGTCTAAAATCGCAAAATTGCACTTGGTGAAACAGAAAGACAGAGAGATTTATCTAATGCATTGTCTATCAAATCTAGTTCAGGTAGCAAAGTGAAAGTTGAAGAGGCATAATAAAAATATCTCAGAGACCACAGATAATGTTAGAAACCAAGTAAATGCATAAGCGTCATTATATGTTTAGGTCCGTTTTTAAGTCTCGGGTTGTTTTACACGTCACACTTTAATGACTGAGGAGTAAATATTTAAAAGTTGGTAAACAATTTATCTATAATTTAATTAATCACCTGCCAATGTTTTGTCATTCTCTGTTTTTTAGTAGGAAGAGATTTGCATGAGGCCAAGGTCCTAAATTTCCCTGTAAGCGCATGTTAACTCTGCCTATGGTTCCTGCTTCCTGTCAAAAAAAAAGGATCATGTGGTCGTTTGCAGATTTTTTGCATTTTCCAAAATCTTAGTCTGGGAAATACATTGCTGCTGCCCTAAACTGCTGGAGTGAAATTTCCTGTGGTTTGATTTAATGGTAGGTGTGGTTTTTTTTGGTTTTTTTTGTTTGTTTTGGGGTTTTTTTTGTAACCATCTTTAAAATATTGATTGATGTGGCAGCTTTTATGCAATCAGAGCTTTTATGCAATCTTTTTAATGACGTCATGGGGAAGTTTTGAATTGTCTGCTAAATAATAGTGTTTATATTTTTAGGAAGTGGTATTATCATCCTCCAACACCTCATTTTAGTCATATTGTTAGAAGTTTGGCAGTTAACAGCTAACATTAAAAGAGAATTTTTACATTTTTGACCCGGAAATATTTGCCCGTCCATGTCTACAGCTGAACATAGATAATTAATATCTGATGTAGACCGATATTTTCCATTCATCTTACTCTCTAGGTATGTTAGTCTTTAACTTTTTGCTACTCTGTGTATTTGACATAAATGGCTATATAGGTTGTTATAATCAGGGTTTATGTGCACAGCTGTTCATGTTTTTCTAATCATGTACAGTGTCTAAATGTGCTTACCAGGGTAGTTTTTATTCTTTGAACATTTATTTTTTTATACATTTTTATACGTTCTACTGGCAAAGTGTTTGTGTTTTGTTTTCTGTGATGGCCTCATGAACACTGCTTTGACTGTGTGGAAATTTAGGTGAGACAAAAAAGACACCCTTTACGTCAAAAACATTTTGCATGGCGTTGCTGTTGATGCATACTCGCAGCCGAACCAGAAGAATATATCCAGGAAATAGCCTAGAACCTAATATGTTAGACTTGGATGTGGGACTGTTCTGCATGTAGAAATGTTGTTTGGATGTTACCACAGTAGATTTTAACAAAAAAAGAAAGGCTGCTTCTGTAGAGGTAATTTATCCAACCTCCATTCTCATGAATACAACTAAGCAGTTGAGGGTTAAGGGCCCTACTTAAGGATCCAGCAGTTGCTGATTTCCAACAATCTTCCTATCAGTTGTCTTAACCTCGTAAACACTAACCTGCCAGTTTATTTTTCTTAATCAATACTGAAACCCAAAATCTAGGCTAAGACTGATCCAACATTTAATAAATTACTGATAAGTTACATCATTTTTTTTTTTTTTATTAATGTTAGGTTCACAGCTCACAGGTTTTTAGTATCACAGTGCAATTTTAGATAGGTGGCCACCCGGTGTGTCTCATGACCTACTTTATGTAGCATCACAGTTCATTATTTAATCATTTAAGATTTTTTTATGTGAATAGTTTATGATGATTTAAAATGTGATTTGAAAAATAAATATGATGATAATGCAGCTGAAAGTGTATTTGGTTTTGTGGTGTTTTATGTTGCCCTGTGGTTCTAAAGGATCTTTGTTGTATTTTACTGTATACTTCACATGCTGTATATGGTTAAAATGACAGTGGAGTGTTCTTAACTTCTTAATATGGCTTGAATTTTGGGAGTATTTTGTCCTAATATATTGCATCACTCGCTTTGAAAAAAGAACCTGGGCTATTTTTAAAAGACATTTGTAAGATGCCTTCACCAGTGCCTGGTAGCACCACTTCTTTCTACTATGTGAGCAAAGTATTCATCATTCCACACTAAATGCATCATCCGGGTACCTGAACTGCACTTTGGTCGCCTTTACAGTGTGAACACACAACTCACACTATTTATACTATTTATAACGGCATAGTATAGACGCGTTTATATGAGTTTAAGTTGGTGTTAATAGTTCAGAATACTACACTGGCCTTGACCTGAGTTAATAATTGGTGAGCTGTTTTTCTTTTCTTTCAGATTATTGTTGATACGGTTTCTACGGTACATTTGAATTCTTGATAAGAATTCAAATGTTTCCTGTTGTAAAATGAGATGAATGCTTACACAATGATGGGTAATTGTTGAGATTAAAGGATTCTAACAGACGTTTTGTGGTATATGAGGAAATTAGCACTTAAGTTATATTTAGACTTGATTTTCTTTACTATGATTTGTTCATCTGAAACAAATTTCCTATAATCATATGGTAAAATCTGTTGTCTTAATTTGCTAGTTTGACATCAGATTAACGGCCATTGCAGTGTTTCTATGATTTGTCTTCGCTGCTGTTTGTTTGCTGCTCGCTGCTTTAAAATAGCACAGTGTTAGCCTGGCTTTCAGATGGTTTTATTGGAAAAACTACACTTAATTTGTTCTGATTTTCTAAACATCCATTTAGTCTATAAATGCTGTTAAGTCACAGGCTGGAGTACAGCAGGTCGGTTTGAGTCATTCCTCAGACAATCTCCATTTCCTGCTCATCCTAGTAAACGTCATCTTTGCCCGTCTGTGCATGTCTCTGTATGCTGTCTGGACAGAATTGCTCACCCTTCTTTATTTCTGCTTCGACTTGCTCTTTCTTTCCTTTTGCCCTTGTTTCAGCAATAAGCAATGTCTACGTGAGCAGGAAATAAAAAAAAAAGGTGTCCTTGCTGTGAAAGAATGTAAATTGGTCCTCTGTCAGGTGCAAGGAATTTTGTTATTGGCCTCAGATGGAATGCAGCCACCTGCTAAGAAAACCGTGTTCAAAACACCCCAGCTAATGATTAGCTACTTCTCGACAGTGCCCTCTCAAACCTGCTTTTTTTTAAAACATACCTTCATGATTGTCCTGAACTAAATAAAGTAACACTAAGACATGAATATATTTAAGATCAAGACAGGGTCTAAGTATGGAGAACATGTGTAATGACTGATGATTAAAATGTCTACACTGATCTATTATCTATTCACATCCACACAATTTAAATAGATAAGTAAAGGGTAGAATAGTATAAAACCCCTTTGTGCGTCTGTCTGTATGTTTTTGACTAAGCTGAACTAGACATGTATCGTTCATAACGCTCACATAACTGTTTCTTTAATATTTTCTACATATACAAACCGTTTAGCAGCATTGCAGAAAATATCAGTGACAGATCAGGGTCCCTGTCTCTTTTTAGGTTCTGTTGATTTAATTATCACAATTTCTTGTAATGAAATAGAGTGAACTAAATAAATTTAGTCTTTGCAGGTCATTTATTTATTTTTTGCTATACACTGATTACCAATTTAACCTAAAAAAGACCAGATCATTTGGAACATCCTAACTGAGAAAATAATTAAGCATCTTAGTTTAAACACACATTTATAGGTGATGATAAAGGCGGGAACATGACTGACAAATGCATTTTTTGTTGTTGTCCAAGTGTGTCCTGTTAGATTTACACCTTTAAATAATTAATATGTTGATTTCTTTTCTCTCCTAGTTTAAGCCTAAGATGTCGCTTTTTAAGACTGTAGTTGTTATCAAAATGATAAATTAGCATAAAGACTTGAGCTGTCTTTGGAAAAAAGACGCCATTCGGGGAAAAGTTGGAAAAAGAAGGAAAATTAGCCATATACAACATTCTGGATTGTTTTGGAGAAAAGATTAACCTCTGACCTCTCCATCAATTAAGTGTAAAGTGTGTGAAATAGAGATCAGTGAAGCATGGAGATGGTAGTGGCTTAACTTGAGCTTGATGGAACTTTTGAAGCAGCAGAATAGTCAGTCAGCTTTATTTATATTTTTACAATCGAGATTGTTTCAAAGCATCTTTACAAAATCACATCAGAAAAGACAACATTAAACACTTATTAAAACACTCTATTAGATTGATATCTATAAATTAAGATTCCCAATAAGCAAGCCAGAGGCTGCTGCGGCAAGGAAGCAAAACTTTATCGGTGACAGAATGGCGAAACCATTTGGAGAAACCAGGCTCTCAGTCAGGAGTCAGTTCTTCTTTGACCACTGCAGCAAAGTTTCCGTGGTCCTGTCCAGATGGCCGTCTAAAAGAAAAGATCATCACTGGGAAACTGCCTTATTGTCTCCAAGTAATGGTGGCGACAGTGAGCTCGGAATAACAAAGAACAGACATATGTTAGGGTAGATGACATTCAACTTGTGATTAACAAATATATTGTGTGTTATTGGTGGTGTTCCCGGTTCGCTTGATATGGATATGCACACATATATTAAAAACAAAGTATTACTATTTGTTTTTACTAATAAAAGTATTTGTTCCTATACTTTTGCTCACTGAAGTGTTGGTGCTGTGTTCCAAGTTGTTTAATGTTCCAAAGATATAAAAGTTGATACCCATATTTCCATCTTTCTGTTTTTAAATGTTTTGAACAGTTGAATCAGTTTGGATTATCTGTGATTTTTTTTTTTTTTTCTGATTAGATGAAGACTTCAGTTCTTGTTCTGTCAAATCTTTCAGTTGTTGTTTAACTAGAAGCTGGTGTTCTGCCCTCAGACAGTGTTATCTACTCCAATGTGTGTTTACTGCGTCAGACTACTACAAGGCTCTTTATCCTCAACTGCTTAGTTGGATGAATGAAAAAGTTGGAAAAGTTGTGTTGCTCTAGATAAGGGTGACTGTCAAATACCAGAAATCGAGATGTAAAATGAGAAGCTTAAGTGGTTGCTTAGTGCTGTTAAAACTACAAGATTGTGTTTAATGGGAGCAGCAAAAAGACTTGACATGTCTAAACAGTTTGGTACAGATTTTACAGGAATCTATTGTAACGTTTTATTAATTAACTTCACACAGGATGTGTCCAGACCAAACCCTCTTATTTTGTGTGTGTGTGTGTGTGTGTGTGTCAGTCAGTGTCAGGCTTTTAACACCACAGCGGTAAGGAGTGTCCCAGCCTCACCCCAACCAACTCTGAGTCACACCTTATTGCGAAAAGAGGCAGGAAATGAAAACTTTGATCTTATCATGCACAAATCAACTAAACAATAAATATACATTCTAATCTCCTTTTATTTTATAATTAAAATTCCTATAAGAATCATGCATTCTTAAGAATTGACAAATGTCTTAAAAGAATCATCCAGTTTATGTAACTTTGATATATAGGATGGTTAATAAGCTGTTTCCTGAGCAGAAGTTTGCAGTTCGTGTAAAATATTGGTAAAGTTGTTGGTGCAGAAAATGTTTAGAATACCGTTAATACTTAAAACCCCCCAAAAATACTGTAAATATTAACATGCTGATAACTAAATAACAAAATATATGATCACAAGTCAGAAATGAAGGGGTAAGGGGTAGTTTAATGGTTAAGCTAATGGACTGCTGATCAGAAGATTGTGGGTTTAAAATCCCCAGCTGCTCAGATATATACATGAGATATACATATATACATAGCAACTTCCTGACTAATAGAAAGTGTCTTGCTGCCCAACGTTATAATAATATTAATAATAATAAATATGATGGCTTACATTGTGTTCTTGGTGCACATTTAAGGGTTAACAAACTTTGATTCAAATCACAGCAAACATACTCAGTAGGATACCCACCTCAACCGCAGGCTTGAGACCATTTCTCAAACCCAAGGCATACTCCATGAAGAGCCTAAATTTAGCTGACTTCAATGAACATAATGACTTAATTGTGGTCCGAACTAATGTGGTGCGCCATTTAGCTGTGCCCTGCACATGGCAGCTGGCTGAACTTCCAAGAATAAATGCTTTATCAGACCAAAAGTATAATTGTTAATTACAAACAAGCAGTGCCAGAGCAAATTGATTCAAATAAGGTGAAGACGTTTACTTATTGTTGTCATGAAGCTTTAATATCATTGTACGTGCAATAGGAACTGCTTTGTGAAAACCTTGCAAATGTGTTATCCCCATTAAGTGTTTTCGAGGCTTTGAGGACAGCTGAATAAGAAAAAAGGGAATAAGGCAGTGAATGACACCAAGTTGATGGTCTCACGCTGTTTAGTTTGATTGTGGCGCGCTGTCTTACAATCTGTACACAAACATTGCCCAACAACCCAATCTTTCCCAAGGCCTCATTCACCTTTTTAGGATATTCACCAACTAGGATCAGTCTATTTGTGTCAGAAAATGGAGATTAGTTTTTTGTCATTAATCATTGCTACCACTACAATCCAAAGAGGGAAAATTGGCTAGGAAGGTTAGAGTTGGATGTTACGTACACACTTCCCTCTGGGTATAAAGTACTCAGTGAAAGCTTTCTTTGTTAGAGCAAAATGTCATTCCAGTGTCATTCCAGTGACTTTAAAAGGTTAATAAAACAGAATTAGAATACTGAAAAAATTATTCAAAAACTGTTTTTATTTTACATATACATGCTTCTCATATTTCTTTTGAATTCTTTTGAGTTTAAACATTAGTCATTGAATTGTTAGCAATAAAATCACTATGTACCTTGAATTTGTGTATATTTGTTTATAGCAGATGCATATCCAATGATAGCAATGTCTGAAGTTCTCAAGGTTTCTTCCTATTCTGTCGCCCCCGGCTTGCTCATCAGGGACAAACTGATTTCTTTCTTTGATTGTGTAAAGCTGCTTTGTGACAATCACGATTGTAAAAAGCGCCACACAAATAAAATTGAATTGAATTGAATTAAAGTAACAACTTTATTTTATTCAGAGTTTTATTTAAGTTCATAAAATCAAAGTAGAAAAACTACTAAAATACTCTCACTGGGTATAATATTCAGTGAATTCCTTAGGCCTGGAATTCACTGAATATTATACCCAGTCAGAGTATTTTGGTCGTCTCTGTGTAGAATGTGTACATATCTTAATTTAAAAAAAAAACCCAACTTTGATAACTTTTAATGTTTACTCTCTGAACGGATTGCATCATGTTATATTCTTAACTTAACTTTTCTTTTTTACAAATTCATATATATAATTTTTAAATTTTAATTTTAGTTTTTACTGTTTATTATTTTCATGTGAACTTTAATTACTCATATGTAAAGTGTTTAAAATTACCACTGTGTGTAATGTGCTATATAAGTACATTTGCCTTGCCTTTTCCTTGCAGCAAGTAAATACAACTGTGTGTGCTTTTAAGAATATTATACTGTTTTTGGAGCAACAAATTCAGTGCAACTAAAATCCTAGGTGAATTTTCTAATGTGTGAATTTTCCTCAGTAAAACATCAGCAACTACAGGTCGAAATTGTTTTTTTGATACGCCAAACCAAAAAGCATGTGCAAGTATTCTTAGAGGAAATAATGCTCTTTTTCCTTTACAGCTGTCTAAAACTATTGCACAGTAGGAAATAGTTAAGAAATATTTCCCTTTTACCATGCCTTAATTGTTATATATATATATATATATGTATGTGTGTAAATATATATATATATATATATATATATATATATATATATATATATATATATATATATATATATATACACACAGTCTTTAGTAAAGTTTAGGCACCCCTTGATAAATAACAGATTTTGGTGATTTTCCAATTGAAAAGATGTTAACACAGTCTCTCTTGGAAATGGAAAAAATGCACAATATTATCAGCAAACATTGATGCATAGTTACTTTTTATGCCATAAATGAAACAAAAATAAAAACATTTTTATGGCACTGTACAAAAGTTTTGGCGAGTTCCAGAGTCTCAGATTCTTTATACAATGTTTCAGACCTTAATTAGCTCGTTAGATCTGATGCATGGCAACAGCTGTCATTAGTAAATGCCAATTTCAAAGCTTTACAAATACTTTGACTCTTCAAACCTTGTGCACACACTTGCGGACACTCAACAACCATGGGTTCCTCTAAGCAGCTGTGTAAGACTCTGAAAATGAAAGTTATTGATGCCCACAATGCAGGAGAAGGCTACAAAGCGTTGTCAGCTTGCAGTTTCCACAGTGAAAAATGTAATTAAGAGATGGCAGTTCAGGGGAACTGTGGAGGTCAAGAGGAGATCTGGAAGACCAAGAAAACTCTCGGAGAGAACTGCTCGTATGCTGGTCAGAAAGACAAATCAAACCCCCCATTTGACTGCAAAAAAACTGCAGGAAGATTTAGCAGACCCAGGAGTGGTCTGCTAAATCCGTTCCACTGTGCAGCGATGCTTGCACAGACAAGACCTTCATGGAAGAGTCAGCAGAAGGAAAACTTACCTGCGTCCCCATCATAAAATCCAACGTCAGAAGTATGCAACAGAACATCTACAGAAGCCTGATGCGTTTTGGAAACAAGTGCTGTGGACTGATGAAGTTTTAATAAAACTCTTTGGCCACAATCAGAAAAGGCATGTTTGGAGAAAAAAAGGAGCAGCATTTCATGAAAAGAACACCTTGCCAACTATTAAGCATGGGGGGGTGGATCTATCATGCTTTGGGGTTGTGTTGCAGCCAGTGGCACAGAAAACATTGCACGGGTGGAGGGAAGAATGGATTCCACTAAATACCAGCAAATTCTGGAAGCAAACATCACACCATCTGTAAAAAAAGCTGAAGCTGAAAAGAGGATGGCTTCTACAACAGGACAATGATCCTAAACATACCTCGAAATCCACTATGGAATACCTTAAGAAATGCAAGCTGAAGTACATAAATATATAAAATACAAAGTAAATTATTAAAGCAAAAGGGCACTAGTGGGCTTTTTATTCCACTATTGAGTTTTAACTTTGAACAGTTAAAACTTGTTCAAAATAACCACTCCAGCAAAGGTTATACTGTTTGTTTTACTATAATAAAAAATATAGTAGAATAAAACTTCAAAACAATTCTTCTCCCATCAGGCAGACGCTACCGATGCCTCAGAGCCGCACAGACAGACTGAAAAACAGCTTCTTTCCTGTGGCTGTTTCTGCACTGAACAGCTGATATACAGTATTTTAATTACTACTGCACTGCCACTTCTGTACTTTGCACTACTTTATCATTATGCATCTTTGCACCATCTATAACTATCTATTGTTAACACATTTACACCTCTATATTCTATCCATATACCTCTGTACATTATTTACCCCCACCTCTGTAACTATCAACCTCATACCCTATTTATTACACTGATATTTATTGTTAATAAGCCACTTATGCACTTCTGGTTAGATGCTTACTGCATTTCATTGGCTCTGTACATGTACCTTGCACAATGACAATAAAGTTGAATCTAATCTAATGTAAAAACAATAAATATACATTTTAGCAGTATTTGTATTTTAACTTTTCATTTTTTAATCTTTCATGGTTACTGTAATTATATATAATAAGTAATCTTTTATTTTACCTATAAACAATTATAAACTTATTAATTGTTATATTTGTTGTTAATTTTTTACATGTTTAAAATGTGTTTATCTCAACTTATTAGATGAAATTTTGGTGAGAGAAAGGGAAATGCGGTGAGGTTTGAAGTTCCTGAGTCGGGAATCACGCAATTCACTCCCGCACGGCAACTAAATGATTTAATGGAAATGGGAGTAAATTTCTCTAAAAAATACTATTGACTAAATAAGCAGAAGCAGGTCATTAAAAAATCCTTTAGGGTTAAATGCTTAGGCTGTGATTTCTACCCCAAATCCCATACTTTTACTAATTTCCTATTTAATGAACAAATGTGTACTTTAATGCCATTAAAAACTCACAAACAAAGAGATTTGACTGTAAAAATATATTTTTATTTATAAATATATAAATATAACGATTCTAATTGCTTTTTAAAAATCTACAAAATTTTTAAAAACGTTAAATTTAAAGTAACTTTCCTAAAAATCGTCTATCTTTCCTCGAATGTGAATGCGATACAAACTGATTGAACGTCCAGATGCATGAGCAAGTGCTACATTTGTGTTTTTATATCTTCCCCCCCCCAGTTTGAAACAAAATAAAATTAATGGAGCCCTACTCTACTGCATAAATGTATGACCTTATTTTTAAATGTATGAATGCTCTAGAATATTTAAACATCTCTTATTTTTTTCTTTACTTCTACAGAATTTCCTTCCTCGCTTGTCCACGGATTCCTCCTTGAGCAGCTATGACGCTGTCCTGGCTGACTACTGCTCACTGTCCATCGAACACTCTGATAATGAGCGGCCAGTGAGCACAGTGTCCACTGTTTCCTCAGGATCCTCTGGGGAGGGCCAGAGTAACCTGTTTACGGCATCCCAATGTCCCCAGTCTTTATCATCCCTGTCCACGGAAACTTACATCAACCTGGAGCTTAGCCCCCCTGAGATGCCTGATGAACATCCACTCCCACTAATGCCTGCAAGCAAAATATCAAGGCAGGACCCCACTGCGGGCCAGTTTAATAACAACGCAAGCTCCGTTAAGGACATTACACTGCCACCAATCCTGGACGGAAGTTCGCCTCTCGCCACCACAGTGATGGCACCCAATTCTCAAATAACCTATGTGGACCGAGTGGTGATGGAGATTATTGAGACCGAGCGGATGTATGTAAAGGACTTGCGAAGTATTGTAGAGGTGAGCACAAACAGGACCTAAAATTTTAACTTCTTTAATAAATTTGAGGGTCACATGACATGACAATGACACCATGACAATGACTCCAACATACTACATGTTGGTACTGTCACAAGACATGACAAATTTAAAGTTTATATAATGTTTAACTTTAAGAAGAAACAGGACTTGTAAGAATACATTTGTAAACGAGTGTGTGCATGTTTTACTAAACTAGAAACAAAATCAGCTGTCGTGTGTGAAGGCTCTAAAATAATCCTGGTCAAGTTCTTTTCTTTCTTTAAATAGGGATTTAAAAAAGTTCATTATAAACCAGCAGCAGTGTATTGATAGTAAACATCCGGACACTGCTAAGAGTGGAGTTAAGATGAATATGTAAATATCTGCTGAACACCTTCTTCAATATGCCCTTGATGTTTAGGTAACACGGTTAGTGTACTTTATAGCTTACATTTAAAATAGCAAGCACAGCGCACAACAAATAGCCTATGTTTATTTGTCTCCTCCTTTTCAATATCTTCTTATTTATCTAGGCCTATAACTCTGGATGTGATATAGTCCATTATAACATTGTTTAGGGCACTGACATCACCAAGATTGAGCAGCTTGAGATGAGCAAGATTTTTTTAATAGTGCCGCCACTACAGACTCTGTTATTTTCGTTCTCGTCCATTCCAAGATAAAGCTGCATGAAGCGTTAACACAGTATTTGTAGTGTTGTGAGGGAAAGCTGTGGGCAATTTTTACACCACCATTGCATACGTGCTCCTTAATGCATTTTAAATGGAATGCTCACACTGTCGAGACCTGTTATAAAAATATGATTAGTTAAAGGTATTTCCTTAATTGCAAAATAATACAATTTTATAATTGATAAAAGTCTACTGGCGAGTTAATAAAATATAATGTGAAATAATTTCAGCCCCTATTAAAGACATTTAAGAAATTCCATCATTAACAATAGGCATAACTTAATAATCCAGCTAAGTAAATAAGATGAAATAATTACTGATTAATTGATGATCAAAACAGTTGTTTGTTGCAGACCTAATTATTGGACTAAAATGGGGTTTTGGTCATCTAATTTTTTTTTTACCTCCCTGAGCGGTAAGGGGCGTTCAAATGAGATGATATTTTAAGTTTAAAGAGAGACTTTTAAACATATGTAGAGTTTTTAGAAAGCATAACTGTTTCCATATGTGATCCGCCTCAGCAGCAGGAAGTGAGTAAGTTCAGAAGTATGGAGTATGTCGGCCTGCACAATATAAAAAACTTTAGGGTATCGTAAGGATGCCTAAATGTAATTTAATTTGGGCTTGTGTTACAACTATCTTTAACTCGAACTCTATAGCATTTCTGTCTTTACTTGGGGGGAAACAAACCTGGTCATAGGATCTGGATGCCTGCATATACAGAAAAGGACCGATTATATCACCTTAGCAGGTTCAGCTGTTCTTTTATGATTTAGAGATGTTGTGGTCTGTGTAAATAAGTAAATGCACAGTCATTATAGTTGTCTTTGTTAAAATTAAACTTAGATCAGGAAAACAAACAGGTTGCAAATAAACAACAAATAATTAACATAGAGGAAATAAACCTTCTGAATTAAAAATATATATATATATATATTTTCTGCTTTAGTGTGCTTTAGGACTCTCAGTTGAGCAGAACATAGATGTGGTGTTGATGTGTAGTGTAGCCTAATAACATGCTAAATGCTAAATTATATAAAGCATAACAATTACAGCAGATCACAGATTTACCTGTAAGCGCTGTTGTTGACTCATCTCTACTCTTTTATTTTTCATTTCTACTTCTTAAAATGGCCATAAGATATTTTGTACATGTTGGATTTAATATTAAAAACCTGATAACCAATAATTTAAAAAGGCTTGAATATCAGGGAAAAATATTAGGAAAATCAATCATCGGTTAAGCTAAAGCTTTAATATGCATTTAAAGGTCTACAAATTTTCATTCAAAGCTTTATCCAAAGTTAAGCTTTGTTTTTTAACCACCACGTACTGTGGCAATTTACGTTGCCCAAAACAAACAAATCCACCTGTCTGACTGAATTACATGTTATTGCTTGTTACCAACCTTTCCTAATCCCTCATGACCATTTTTTCCACTCAGTATCACATAATTACTGTAGCTTTGTGGTTAATGGTTCTGCCAGCAGAAATGGTTTGGGTATTTTTGGCCAAGCTTGCATTTCCACAGGTGTGGCAACTTATGTAAGGAATGTGCACACACTTCCGGTTTTACAGCTGCCTTAAATCAAAAAGCCTTTCACACACAGCCCCGTATTGTTTGCCATTTTGTCTGGACCACAGACGAGGAAACAAATGATGAGCTACACTTAAAAACTGCTTAGTCAGTTATTTTTTTCTACTAAGTCCACCTGGCTGAGTTTTACCAAAGAGCTTATCTCATCACTCGTCTTTGGAGACAGCGTTCGGCTGATTTAAATGACTAATAGGATTTAAATGTACTATAACCCTGCTTATAAGTATTTCTTATAAAACTAGTTTAAGACAAAGAAACTCTAAGACATTGATGACATTGAAGTCTTTTTTAAGCTGAAGTATGCTGTCTTTACCCACTGTAACATACACGCCTGACTGTCAGTGACACCATAAAATGAGTGCTATCGCCAGGAGCCATCTGACATGTCTAAATGCTGGATAAAAGTGACTAACTCTTATATGAAGCAATGACAAGCTGTAATAATGCTATTTTGAGGGTGTGCTATGCTCCAGGTCTCATATCCAAATAAGCACAATAATAATAAAGTATATTATAATAAGTCATTGAAAACATTTAAATCATTTTCCAAGAGGTGGTAACATTTAGTTATAATATTAAATTTAATAGTTATTTAAATATTTTTAAATGTTTGGCCTCCATTTTGACTTACAATATAGTGTTAATGGATAAACATTCCTGCTAGTAATGGACATTTCTACATTAGATTAGTCATTGTGCAAGGTACATGTACAGAGCCAATGAAATGCAGTTAGCTTCTAACCAGAAGTGCATAAGTGGCTTATTTACAATAAATAGTAGTGTAATAAATAAGGGTATGAGGTTTATTATTACAGAGGTGAGAGTGAATAATGTACATAAGGTGCAGTAGAATGTATATATGGTATCTATAAATAAGGATATATATATACTAGGAGACAGTTATAGCTGTTGAAGGAATCACATAATGGATATATACATACAAATGTTTGTATGATACAGTAAATACAGAGTAAATATGGATAGAATATATAGAAGTGTAACGGTAGATAGTTATAGATGTATGATGCAGGATATACAGTAAATATGAATGGAATATATGATAGATATGATATGATAGATATTTATGGATGGTGCAAAGATACTTAATGATAAAGTAGTGCAAAGTACAGAAAGTGGCAGTGCAGTAGTGATTGTTAACATCAGCTGGTTAGTGCCTCAGAAAAAAAAGCAGCTGCTATACCATACTGAGATGCAGTGTGAGGATGCTCTCAATGGTACAGCGGTAAAAGTTCTTTAGTATCCTGTAGCATAGACTGGACTTTTTAAGTCTTCTCAGAAAATATAGGCGCTGTTGTGCCTTTCTGATCAGGATAGAAGAGTTCAGAGACCAGGTGAGATCCTCAGAGATGTGGATTCCTAGGAACTTGAAGCTAGGTACACGCTCAACAGTCTATCAGTTGATGTGAATTGGTGGATGAGTGTGATTGCCGGCTTGTCTTAAATCCACAATAACCTCCATTGTCCATCTCCATCTTCTTAGTATTAAGTTCCAGATTATTGTTCTCACACTGTGCTACTAGATGCCAGGGTCAAATTGCAGAGATGTGTGCTGATGCCAAACTGTTCAAGGTTAGTTTAGAAGGGCTGACTGTATTAAAAGCTATACTAAAATTCGACAGACAGACAGCTTCCTGGCATAAGTGTCGGGGTTGTCCAAGTAAATCAGGGCAGAATGAAGTACTGTGGAGGTGGCATCCTCAGTTGACCTATAGGCAAATTGGTACTGGTCCAGGCTGGGTGGCAGACAGGCTTTAAGGTTGGTAAGGACCAGTCTTTTAAAGCACTTTGCGATAACAGGGGTGAGCGCAACAGAATGAAAGTCAGCCAGTTCTGTTGCAGCAGAGTGCTTTGGCACTGGCACGATGGTAGCACACTCAATGCAGGTGGGGACAATTGCTGGGGCCAAGGACAGATTAAAGATGTCCATGAAGACTTCAGCCAGCTGCTCCACTCATGCTCTAGGTATGCGGCCAGGGGCCTTTCTAGCATTCACCCTTCCCAGGCTAGCACACACTTCAGAGGTGGAGAGCGAGAGTGGCTTCTCATCGGGCAATAGCTCTGTTTTGTGCATAGGCTACATGTTGCCCAAGGCCAAGTTTCTCTGCAGACTGCCTGATGTTGTTGTTAAGAATTTTGATATGTTGTTTCTTTTTTTCATGGTGCTGTTTATTGTGATCAGTTTCCCTGGTCCACTGGCTAAAAAACACCCCCGAAACATTAGGTTGAAGGCTTTTTCCTTTTTTACGCCAAATGAAAGCTACATCATTGTGGCCAAACAATTCAATTTTTGTTTCATTTCATTTGACCATAAAAACAGAAGAGCAGAAGTCGTCTTCTTTGTCCAGATGAGCATTTTTGCATAGGCCAAGCAGGCCTTTGTGGTGCCTTATCTAGAAAAGTGGTGTCCTTCTTCGTCTGCGTCCTTGGAACCCAGCGGTGTGCAGTGTCCATTGGACTGTCTGCCTTAAGATGTTGCCACCAGCAGAGCCCAGATTCATCAGGATGGCCTTGGTGGTGATCCTTGGTCACTTTTGCCTTCCGACCACGTCCTCTGAGATTTTTCACAGTGCAGAACATCTTGTATTTTTTTTTAATAATACTTTGCAATGTAGCCATTGGAACTTCAAAACATGTAGATATGGTCTAAAAGCCCTTTCCTGACTTGTGAGCAGCCACAATGCGCAGTGGTATGGTATGGTATGGTATGGTTATGGTATGGAATGGTATAGAACTTTGGATTTTTTCCTATAGACTGTGACAGTTGGCAAAGGGTATGAATAATTTTGGACGTACCACTTCTTGTTCAAATGTAAATAAAAGCTAAGAAATATTTTTTCCCACAATGATGCCTCTTGTACACCGTCTTTTGGGAGAAGCCTGTGTCATTTGTGTGTGTGTGGTGTGTGGGTGGTGTATGTATATATATTATATGAATCAGGGTAAATAGGATGCTTTAGAACTATTTGGAATGGTATAAAACTTTTTGGATTTACCCATAGACTTTGCAGAGTTTGCAAAGGGTATGAATAATTTTGGACATGCCACTTTATATACACTGCTCAAAAAAATAAAGGGAAACACTAAAATAACATCCTAGATCTGAATGAATGAAATATTCTTATTAAATACTTTGTTCTTTACATAGTTGAATGTGCTGACAACGAAATCACACAAAAATTATCAATGAAAATCAAATTTATTAACCCATGGAGGTCACACTCAAAATTGAAGTGGAAAAACACACTGCAGGCTGATCCAACTTTTGATGTAATGTCCTTAAAACAAGTCAAAATAAGGCTCAGTAGTGGTGTGTGGCCTCCACGTGCCTGTATGACCTTACAACGCCTGGGCATGCTCCTGTTGAGGTTGGCTGATGGTCTCCTGAGGGATCTCCTCGCAGACCAGGACTAATGCATCCGCCAACTCCTGGACAGTCTGTGGTGCAACGTGGCGTTGGTGGATGGAGCGAGACATGATGTCCCAGATGTGCTCAGTTGGATTCAGGTCTGGGGAACGGGCGGGCCAGTCCATAGCATCAATGTCTTCGTCTTGCAGGAACTGCTGACACACTCCAGCCACATGAGGTCTAGCATTGTCTTGCATTAGGAGGAACCCAGGGGCAACCGCACCGGCATATGGTCTCACAAGGGGTCTGAGGATCTCATCTCGGTACCTAATGGCAGTCAGGCTACCTCTGGTGAGCACATGGAGGGCTGTGCGGCCCTCCAAAGAAATGCCACCCCACACCATTACTGACCCACTGCCAAACCGGTCATGCTGGAGGATGTTGCAGGGAGCAGAATGTTCCCCACGGCGTCTTCAGACTCTGTCACGTCTGTCACATGTGCTCAGTGTGAACCTGCTTTCATCTGTGAAGAGCACAGGGCGCCAGTGGCGAATTTGCCAATCTTGGTGTTCTCTGGCAAATGCCAAACGTCCTGCACGGTGTTGGGCTTTAAGCACAACCCCCACCTGTGTGGACGTCGGGCCCTCATACCACCCTCTTGGAGTCTGTTTCTAACCGTTTGAGCAGACACGTGCACATTTGTGGTCTGCTGGAGGTCATTTTGCAGGGCTCTGGCAGTGCTCCTCCTGTTCCTCCTTGCACAAAGGCGGAGGTAGCGGTCCTGCTGCTGGGTTGTTGCCCTCCTACGGCCTCCTCCACGTCTCCTGATGTACTGGCCTGTCTCCTGGTAGCGCCTCCATGCTCTGGACACTACGCTGACAGACAGAGCAAACCTTCTTGCCACAGCTCGCATTGATGTGCCATCCTGGATGAGCTGCACTACCTGAGCTTCTTGTGTGGGTTGTAGACTCCATCTCACGCTACCACTAGAGTGAAAGCACCGCCAGCATTCAAAAGTGACCAAAATATCAGCCAGAAAGCATAGGAACTGAGAAGTGGTCTGTGGTCACCACCTGCAGAACCACTCCTTTATTGGGGGTGTCTTGCTAATTGCCTATAATTTCCACCTGTTGTCTATCCCATTTGCACAACAGCATGTGAAACTGATTGTCAGTCAGTGTTGCTTCCTAAGTGGGCAGTTTGATTTCACAGAAGTGTGATTGACTTGGAGTTATATTATATGTATTATATTATTATATTATTATTATTATTATATTATTATATATATATGTATTATATTATTATATATAGTGTATATTATATGTATTATATTATTTATATGTATTATAGTGTATATATGTTTTTGAGCAGTGTATATTATATATTATATGTATTTGGATGGCGGCGGCGGCGCGTACACATCGCGCGGCTCAGCGTCTCTCCAGATTTGCCGTATTTGTGCTTATTTACGCACTATTCTCCTGCGTGCTCGCGCAATTCTGTCATGCGAGTGTTTCATACGACAGACAATCACTTTTGGATATTGGTCACATCTGCACACAAACTTTGTTTTCGGACTTTATTTTCAACTCTGACCAGATACCACCGGAGCTCGTAAGGAAGCCGCAACACAGCGAGCCTTTTATCCCGAGCGGAACTGTCCGGCGCCGGCGCAGACGCCGAGACCGTAAACAGAAACGAGGAAAACGCGGAGGAATCCGGGTTAAACTGAAACAAAACCCACATCGGACAGCGTTTCCTAGTATTTTCCTCGCCAATGTTCGGTCCCTGGCAAATAAACTGGATGAACTCAGGATCTGGACCCTCACACAGAGACTGATAACGGACTGCAATATTATGGTCTTTACGGAAACTTGGCTCAACACCGGCATCCCAAATAGCGTGCTGGAACTCGAGGGGCGCACTATTTTCAGGGCGGATAGAGAAGCAGTGTGCACGGGTAAGAACAGAGGAGGGGGCTTATGCATTTATGTAAACAAAACATGGTGCACTGTCTCTGTCACTGTTTCTTCTCACTGCTCTGCTGATCTTGAATACCTGATCATTAAATGCAGACCCTTTTATTTACCACGTGAGTTCACATGTCTTGTGGTGATAGCAGTGTATGTCCCCCCGGATGCAAAGGCTAGCACAGCTATGGAAGAACTAAGCTCTGCTATCAACAAGCTGCAGACAGTGCATCCTGATGGAGCCTTTGTCCTCGCTGGGGATTTCAATCACTGCAATCTAAGATGTGTTCTGGTTCTGCGCCGAAATTCCAACAAAACGTCTCCTGTTTCACTAGGGGACAAAAAACTCTAGATCATGTATACACAAGTGTGGCCGATGCTTTTACAGAGTCACACCTCTCCCCCACCTCGGACAATCAGACCATCTTTCATTGTTCCTGTTGCCCAAGTACTGTCCAGTCATTAAAAGTGTGAAACCCACAATCAGGACTGTTAAAGTTTGGATGGATGGGGCTGACGCTGCTCTCCAACAGCAGTTCACACATACAGACTGGAGTGAATTTGCTGCACAGGGCCACTACAGATACAGTCACCAATATCAACACTTACACCACTGCTGTCCTTGATTACATCAATAAGTGTGTGGATTTGGTGACTACAAATAAGAAACATCAAAGTGTTTCCCCAATCAGAAGCCCTGGATGAAACCGTGAGGTCCGTCTCCTGCTCAAAGCACGCAACACCGCCTTCAGGTCTGGAGACCGGGAGGCCTACAACGTTGCCAGAGCTGATCTGAGGAGGGGAATCTAAAAAGCCAAACACGAATACAAACAAAAACAGCAGATCGAGGAGCCACTTCATCTCTGCTGACCCCCGACGCATGTGTCAGGGAATACAGGCTATTACTGACCGCAAACCACCCAACAGAACATCTCTCCAACCAGCTCTGCCTCACTCCCCGACGAGCTTAACCCACTTCTATTGTCGCTTTGAAAAAGGGAATATAAGCCTATGCTCAAAACAGAGCTGTCACCAGGTGAGCAGCCACTCTCTCTCGCTTTCCATCTGTGTGTGCTACTACCCTGGGAAGGGTGAATGGTAGGAAGGGCAGCTGGCCCTCATGGCATCCCTGGACGCGTACTCAGAGCATGCGCGCAGCAGTTGGCTGAGGTCTTCACGAACATCTTCAATCTGTCCTTGGCCCAGGAAATCGTCCCCCACCTGCTTCAAGTCTGCTACCATTGTACCAGTGCCGAAGCACTCTGCTGCAAAAGAACTGGGTGACTTTCGTCCAGTCGCACTCACCCCAGTTATCGCAAAGTGCTTTGAAAAGACTGGTTCCTCAGCCACCTTAAAGCCTGTCTGCCACCCAACCTGGACCCTCACCAATTTGCCTATCGTCCAAATAGGTCAACTGAAGATGCCATTTCCACAGTACTACACATTCTACCCTGACTCATTTGGACAACCCCGACACTTATGCCAGGATGCTGTTTTGTCGATTTTAGTTCAGCTTTTAATACAGTTAGCCCTTCTAAGCTAACCTTGAAGTTGAAACAGCTCGGCATCAGCACAGACCTTTGCAATTGGACCCTGGACTTCCTTACAAACAGATCACAGTCTGTTCGATTGAATAACATCACCTCCTCCAATCTCACCATCAGCACACCGGGGTTCCCCAGGGTTTGTGTTTTGTCCCCTCTCCTATACTCCCTTTTCACCTATGATTGCGTGCCTGTCTGTGCGTCAAACAGCATTGTCAAGTTCGCAGATGACACCACGGTAGTAGGCCTGATCAGAGGTAACGATGAGACGGCCTATAGGGAGGAGATCCAGCATCTGGCAGCATGGTGTGAGGACAATAACCTGGAACTCAACACTAAGAAGACAAAGGAGGTCATTGTGGATTTTCAGACGAGCTAGCAATCACACTCATCCTCCAATACACACATCAACGGAGCAGCTGTTGAGCGTGTACCTAGCTTCAAGTTCCTAGGAATCCACATCTCTGAGGATCTCACCTGGTCTCTGAACTCTTCTTTCCTGGTCAAAAAAGGCACAACAGCGCCTATATTTTCTGAGGAGACTTAAAAAAAGTCCCATCTCAGCAACAGGATACTGGAGAACTTTTACTGCAGTACCATCGAGATCGAGAGCATCCTCACAAACTGCATCTCAGTATGGTACAGCAGCTGCATGCTGCACTGCTTCAGACCGCACAGCCCTTCAGAGGGTGGTGAAAAACCGCCCAACGAATCATCGGCACTCAGCTACCCACCCTGGGACAATATACACAAAAAACACAAAAACGCTGTCTGCAAAGGGCGAGAGGCATAATCAAAGATCCCTCTCACCCCAACCGCGGACTGTTCACTCTTCTCCCCTCAGGCAGACGCTACCGATGCCTCAGAGCCGCACAAACAGACTGAAAAACAGCTTCTTTCCTGTGGCTGTTTTCTGCACTGAACAGCTGATATACAGTATTAATTACTACTTTCACTGCCACTTCTGTACTTTGCACTACCTATCATTATGCATCTTTGCACAATCTATAACTATCTATTTGTTACACATCTCTATACTCTATCCATATACCTCTGTACATTATTTACCCCCCACCTCTGTAACTAATCAATCAACCCATACCCTATTTATTACACTGATATTTATTGTAAATAAGCCACTTATGCACTTCTGGTTAGATGCTAACTGCATTTCATTGGCTCTGTACATGTACCTTGCACAATGACAATAAAGTTGAATCTAATCTAATTATCATTATTTAATTTTTTTTAAAAAGTCGAAGTGAACAAAATGAAATATTGAAGTACACAGTTGCATGAATATCCTGTATATCTTGCTGTTGTGCCACCGCCTATTCAATGACGTTCCGAAAATCTGAGCCTGAAAGCAACAGGAAAATATCAGAATCCATGTGCTTTTTTTCCTGCTTACACTGTTGTCACCCATATCTGATCTGTGCCACATTGGAAAAAAATCTGAATTGAATCGCTTGATACATGCAGTGTAAAAGCGGCCTATGTTTGTTGCAAGGTAGAATTAATGACTATACAATATTATCTGAGAAATTATTTGCATTGTCTCTTGCCAAAATGTTTACTGGTAAATGAGAGACTTGCGTGTATTTAGCACATCTTCAACATAAGAAACAATAAATAGCGTTTGTTAAGGTACTCTTTACGTTTTGGGCAGAAAAAAATGTCACTGTCATTGGATAAAGTTGCACTATCGTGCATTGAAATTAATTGAATTTTCCTTAATAGTTCCATTTAACTGGGTTCTGGCTATTTAATTCAATTTTATTTGTATAACGCTTTTAACAATAGACCTTGTCTTAAAGCAGCTTTACACAGAATGCAGTACCAGTGAAAAGTGTAGGTTTGTTCTTATTGAGCAAGCCGAAGACTACTGTGACAAGGAGAAAACTCCCTGAGATGAAGTAGGAAGAATAAATAATGCATGGACCAGCTTTTCTGCATCATATACTGATCCTTGTGGGACCCCATATTTGACTGGCTTTACACGTGATAGTGCTCCATTTCAAATCTACAAAATGGTATCAATCAGACAAGTATGATTTAAACCATATTAATGCTTGTCCCTGGATACCTGCGTAATTATGTAAGCGGTCTAGTAGGATGTCATGATTTATAGTATCAAATGCAGCACTAAGATCCAGTAAAACTAATATAGAGATGTAGCCTTGGTCCGAAGCTAAGAACAGGTCATTTGTAATTTTATTTAGCGCAGTTTCTGTGCTATGCTGGGGCCTGAAACCTGACTGAAATTCTTGAATATTGTTTTCATGTGGGAAGGAGCATATTTGAGCAGACACAACTTTTTCTAGTTTTTTAGACATAAATGGAAGGTTAGAAATCTGTCTAATTTATTTGGATCTAGATTTAGTTTTCAGTCATGTTTAGAAGAGGCTTTCCAGCTCTTCAACATCTTTTAGCAATTTAGTTGGGATTGGGTCTAGAAGACATGTTGTTGAATTGGCTGTGGTGATGAGTTTAAATAGCTCTTCTTGCCCTGTACTTGTAAAGCATTGCAGCTTTAATTGTGAGGCTTCAGGCATAACTGGCTTACAAGATGCTATCAAAGGTTGGACATTCACAATTTTGTTCCTGATCTATTTTTACAGTGAAGAAATTCATAAACTCCTTGCTAAATTGCGATGGAGTGTTCTTTTCAGGTATCTGGAGTTGTTTGGTAGTTTTCTATCAGTTTATTTAGGTGTTCATCCCTAGCAGCTTTTAGAGCCTGCTTATAGTTGGCCATACTGTCTTTATATGCAATTCTAAAAACTTCTAATTTCGTTTTTCTTCATTTTTGGGTTGCTCTCTTGAGGGCGTAGCTATGATTATTGTGCCATGGTTCAGGTGATTTATCTCTAACCTTTTAATCGTAAGGGGGCAAAAGTGTCTAATGTGCTAGTAAAGATTATGAAGATTACTTATGAATCTGTCTTTAGTGGTTGGAATAATAGTTCTACCTAATTAGCGTGGAGGGACGTGTATAATCTGTTCTATGTATTCTTAAACTTGTCACTTTGTGTGATTTTAGTCGGGACTTCCATCGCTTCAAAACATATCAGTGTTGATGGAACTAACTATCTCTTTCTTCAAAGAGGTTTGGCTGAAGTTTGTGAAAAAAGATTATCCTCCAGCCTTTACTGTGTAGAATCTGGTATTATTGTTTGGGTTCTGCTCGCTCTGTTTGTTGTGAGGCAGTGTGTGAATGTTTGTTTAGCTGGTGCTCTCCCCACAGGTCTTAGATGAAATGTTAAGCTGCTTCGGAGTCTGTCTGGATTTGGTCCTGGTTTCTATTGCAGTCTGTTGCAACCTGCCCAAATATGGAGCTCTTTGATCTTCATAATAAACACGTCCCTTATGTGACATCGCTCAGTATATCTCAGTTGCATCATCAAACTTGTATGTTAGGACTTGAACCAGGGACAAGTAGCCCTTACAGTGCCTTGAAAAAGTATTCATAACCCTTGAACTTTTTCACATTTTGTCACCTTACAAACAACAAACCTAAATGTTATTGAGATTTTATGTAATAGACCAAAACAATTATTATTTTTATGTAGCACATAATTGTGAAGAGGAACAAAAAAAAATAATGAATGATTTTCAAAATTTTGAGCAAATAAAAATCCGAAAAGCGTGGTGTGCGTTTGTATTCAGCTCCTCTGCGTCAATACTTTGTAGAGCCACCTTGCGCTTCAATTACAGTCTTTTGGGGTATGTCTCTACCAACTTTGCACACTAAAATTTTTGCCCATTCTTCTTTGAAAAATAGCTCAAGCTCAGCCAGATTAGATAAGAGGAGTCTATGAACAGCTATTTTCAGGTCTTGCCACAGATTTTCAATGGGATTTAGGTCTGGACTTTGACTGGGTTATTCTAACACATGAACATTCTTTGATCCAAACCATTCCATTGTAGCTCTGGCTGTATGTTTAGGGTCATTGTCTTGCTGAAAGGTGAATCTCCTTCCCAGTTTCTGTAGTCTTTTGCAGCCTCCAATGGGTTTTCTTGCAGGATTGCCCTGTATTTAGCTCCATCATTCTTCCCATCAGCTCTGACGAGTTTCCTGTCCCTGCTGCCAGCACCATGTTTTATAGTGGGGATGGTGTGTTTAGGGTAATGAGCAGTGTAACTTTTGCGACACACAAAGCGCTTTGCATTTAGGCCAAAAAGTTTAACTTTGGTCTCATCTGACCTTTTCCACATGTTTGCTTTGTCCCCTACATGGCTTGTGGCAAACTGCAAACGGGACTTTTTATGACTTTCTTTCAACAATGTCTTTCTTCTTGCCACTCTTCTATAAAGGCCAGATTTGTGGAGTATACAACTTATAATTGTCCTGTGGATAGATTCTCCCACCTGAGCTGTGGATTTCTGCAGCTTCTCCAGAGTGACCATGGGCATCTTGGCTACTTCCCTGACCAGTACTCTCCTGGCTCGGTCTGTCAGTTTAGGTGAAAGGCCATGTCTTGGTAGGTTTGCAGTTGTTGCATATTTTTTTTCCATTTTTGGATGATAGATTGAACAGTGCTCATTGAGCTTGGAATATTTTTTATAACCTAAACCTGCCTTAAACCTCTCCACAACTTTACTCCTGACCTGTCTGGTGAGTTCCTTGGTCTTCTTAATGATGTTTGTTTACTAGGTCTTTACAGAACAGGTCTAGGTCTATGTATACTGCATAATTTAAACGTTGTCCACAAAGTTATTGTTTCTGGAAAAATGATTCCTTTCTCATTTTCCATCCAGTAGACATGTGGGAAGTGGTAACTATGTGTTGAATTGCTGATCAGATGGTTGTGATTTAAATCCCAGGACCATTAAGGTGCCACTGCTGGACATTTGAGCAATAATATGAGCCCTCAAAAGGTCTACGTTGGAAATAAGATGAATGTAAATCATTATGGATAAGGGCGTCTGCCCAATTTTATAAATGTAAGGCTAAATAGTAGGCTGTATGTTAAATGTTAGATTAAAGCAGTAGATGGTACTCATAGTCTAAGGGTGATTATGGTTTAAGTTTCTCTGACCATTCTGTGGTGTTTTTTCTATGCATTCGTGTTTGTTTTGGTAGATGAGCATGCCTGCAAGAGAAAAGAACTATAACTAATTCTAGATGTTGGAAAAAGTTACCGAAAAGACTATTTCTTCTTTGTTAGCTGTGCGAGGAAATGGCTTTTCAAACAGTCCGGGTTGAAACCAGATATATTTGCATATGTTATACCACACTACAGAAAGGACTTGGTGAATATACTTGTACGGTTATGTGGCTGACTGCTGTGAAAGTGTATAATCATTAAGCTGAGACAAGACAAACAAATCTACCATAAGCCAATAAAATAACGCCCCACACTGCACACTGAAGTCTGTAACTCTGACATCGGTTTCCTGGTATTTTCATGTGTAGGAGGTAGGAGCATGTGACTGGTAACTGCTGGGTTTTTAATAATAATAATAGTAATAAGCAAGATTCTGCAGTAGAGAACACACACTAGCTATATATATGTATTATACTGAAGGGAATAGGAAGTCGCTGCTTAGTTGACTTCTCTTTGGCTATGGTTTTTGTGTCTAGTAGTAAAATACTCCCCTCTGCTGGCAACTTCAAGAAATTCTACTAGGATTAATATTAATTACATGTACAAGAATCCTAATAATGACAGTAAAATACAAGAATAAAAATTAAATAAATAAACATTTGAAGGTAAGAAAATTGTAAATAGATTAGCTTAGTTGATTCATTTATATAATTCCTTTTTGCTTTATCCTGATCAGTGGATCAGAAGCCTGTCCCAGAAGCCCCGCGCACAAGCGAATACAAGTGTTTGTCACAACTTTCTTGTGTAATATAACTGCAAATAAAAGAAATTTTTTTTATTCACCATTAGGTAAGTGTTTACATGAACATGTCATATCATATATGACAGAGTTAGCTAATCTTCAGATGTCTTTTTTTTGTTTTTGTCTTTTAGAAACTACTATCTGGCTCACATAATAGACACCAGAAATTTACCTGTGAAGCCTGAGCAAGTGTGTTCCCTGTTCGGTAACATCGAAGTCATCTACGAGTTCAACAGGTGAGATTTAACCTTTTGTGGAAATATGTAAATTAGAACACTGGGCTAATGCTTTAAAAGGGACCGTTAGGATGTTATAATGAACGCTTGAACTCCTTATTAACGGTATGAAGCCTAAATCCTGAAATGCGAGCACACACAAAATTTACATGTTTTTATTTCAATTGTAATAGCCTGTATGAGAAAAGCACCATATTGGTGTTAGTATTAGAAAATGCTTTAAAAAAATTATACTAAAATTATAGAACAAAAGAAAAGAGCATAAAATGTAGCCACCAACATGGGATAATAGTAATAACAATAAGTAAACCGTAGACTTGTACTGTATGGTGTGTGTGTGTGTGTGTGTGTGTTTTTCTCTCTCTGTTTAAACTAATTTATTGACATTTAACCCATATTTATTTCTTTATTTATTTGGTCACTGTTTTTTTGTGTGACTTGTGTAAATAAAGTTGGTGTAAAAAAAAAATCTCTCTCTCTCCCCCTGTCTCTCTGTACTAGGGGTGTAAATTATTAGTTTGTTTTGGTCAGCAGGGTGTTAAAGCCAAAGTGGTGTTTACAGCCTCATGTGTTGAAACAGTTGCTTTTCAGCAGGATGTTAGATTTCATCTGATGTGACATTTCTTCTTTGTTTTGTGTTGTTTCTATATCTGACCTTTGCATGTAATGTTAATATGTTGTTACATGATGCAATTCGATTCCGTTTTTTTTTATGGAGCTTTTATCAACAGACTCACTAAAATTCAGACTTAAAATTGCAATGTTCAACCTAAAAATTTATATTATAATTGAACAAACAGGAGCAACCGGGGTGAAAAACTGGAAATATTGTGGAGAAACCTTAAGAGAAAGCAGACCTAAAATGGACGAGAGTGGAGCTCCACAATTGTTTTTTTAGCAAAGAAATCGTGATGTGTGCATCTGTTTAATATCAAGTGATTGTTCATTAACAATCACTTGTGTAATGAAACTCTACAGTGTGATTTTATATTTGTTTTTTTTCTCAATATTTGTATCTGAATCTTCAAAAAAACTATCATTTAAATCTTTTTTTCTATTGTATTTATCTATGCTTATCATTTGTATATTATATTTTATATGCATCACTTTCTCACACAATCACCACAATCATTATAAATTAATAAATTATTTACAAATAGAAATATTCAAGTCATCTGGTAAAAATTATTTATATTGCAATATACAGTATATTGCAGAAAAACAAAATATCGCAATGTCAGGTTTTTTTCCAATATCGTGCAACCCTAAGGAGAATGTGATTATACAGTTTTAGAAAGTAAATTATGTACGTCAAGTCAAATTGTGTAACCAAAAGCCTTTGGCCAACTTAAAAATATAAGCATCAGCATAATTTCTAAATTTATTATATTAACATACATTTCTTTCAGCCAAAGCCATCAAATTAAAAAAGTGTGGTTTAATATTTCTGAAAGTTTACCACCTCATTTCATGACAATTTGTAAAATCTATATTTGCAAATCTCTTTTCACAAATGTAATTTCAATTAATCTATTATTATATAAAGACCACCATAAAAGCTGTGCAACACCTTATTCATCCTAAATCTTCTGCGCCCTTTGCAGTGAGTTACTCCAGTCTCTGGAAATGTGTGATAGTGACCCGGTAGCCATTGCATGGTGCTTTGTGGAGAAGGTATAAATTTAAGTGCTGTTTATAAGATACATTTCATCTGCTTGCAAAGTTTTTTTTATATTTTTTTTGTCTTCATGTGCAGAGTGAATATTTTGACATCTACACTAAGTACTGCACAAACTACCCCAAGTAAGTAGACAGAGTTTTCCTCTTCCTCTTTACAATGTACTTTTTACTTACTGTCGCCAAATGAAGAAAGTTTTAGAGTAATGTGTTTTTTACCATTATAGCTTCGATCTTGACAGCATACAGGGCTCACAAAATTTTAACATAGGTATTGTAAAATACATTACAGTTAATACATAAAATACACACAGTTAATGTAAAATATTGTAAGGAAGACAAAAGACAAATTACAATCAGATAAAATAATCGAATAACATTTAATACAAATATGTGTTCCAAGATGTCAGCAATTTCCTCAATTTTCTTCACTGCACGCAAGTATCTCCAGCTTGTGTTTAAGCTTACCATGCTGACAAATATCTTGTAAAATCGGTAGCATGCTGCTCCTTTTGCACAGTTTGCTCGGTCGCTAATTCAAATAGAAGTAAAATCAAGCCCACATTCAAATGCACTTTTAATACCCTATATATTTATAGTGGCTTCCTGATGCTTGAAAATTACATAGAATGTTATTACCCAACTATTTTTGTGAAAGAATGCAAAAGCACTATAATATATTGTCCCTCAATATGTCATTTTGAGTTTCATCCAAAGGCAGGCAGGGCAGAGATACATTTTGGTAACATGACTGGAAGACACAATAGCCTCTGGATATCAGGCTAGCAATTTTGCTATCCCTGCCATAGCTATCACATTTATGCTATTGTTCAGTGGGTACACACTGTAAATTGTACAGATAAAAATTTAGCCGTGTGGGTTTTTTATGGCTTTGACCGAAATGCCGTCGGCAAAACTGAGTTTTTAAGGTGAGTAGTATGTCCGATTTTCCCAGATAGTCTACTACTCCCGGCCAGATTTTAAAGTATGCATACAATGTACACTTTACTATCCAATAAGGCCACGGGAGAGACGTATGCGGAAGTGGTGGTATGCAGCGACGTGGCATTTGTTTTACGTGAAAAATTCGAGTGAAACATTATACAACTTTTTGTACACTACTGACAAAATCATGGCAGATGTAGTGCTTTGGAATTTCATTCATGCAAAATGTAACCATACTATATAGAACGTACTTGTTTAATCAGAAAGTACATACATGTGTACATAGTACACAGTAGTATGTGATTTTGGATGAAACCAAATTTTAATGTTACATTAAATGTCTGCAGTTATAAAACTAACATTTCTATAGTTCCTTCACAACTGTAAGTCCATTTTCCAGGTCTACATTAGATAATCTAAGCAAAGAAAAATATATATTTGATACGAGTTCAAATAACTATTATAAAAGAAAAAGGGGGAAAGGGGGTTTGGGTGGCATTGTTATTTTCTCTAATAGTGCTTAATAGTCCAAATTTCTGCCATGCTATAGTTCTATCCTCTGGCTCAGTTTCTGTTCTGAACTGTTTAGCAGCTCTATGTCAAACACTGTTCACACCCTATAATGCACGCCAGATCATGTTCATATCCTGCACTCGTTTTGCTTTTGTGTTTTTTTTCACGGCAAGCAAACTAGCATTTGTTTAAACCTTACTGAATCCTCTACAAAGTACATCCTAAATATTACGTGGTGTTTTGTTCTGCACCCAAGTGTGACCAGCACGTTCACACCTGCTCAAACAGATAACACCAAGTAAAAACAATAAACACTTGAAACGGTCAAGGCATTGCTGTTTATAAAGGGGCTGGCAACCTTGTGTGTTGTTTATTTTCCTATTGCAGTTCTTTATCTTTTCTTTGACTTTCTTTTCAGCTCTGTAGCTACACTTACAGACTGCATGAGGAACAAGACTCTGGCCAAGTTCTTCCGGGATCGTCAGGCATCTCTCCAGCATTCCCTTCCTCTAGGTGCTTACCTGCTAAAGCCTGTGCAGAGGATTTTGAAATATCACCTTCTTTTACAGGCATGTACTCCTTCCTGCCCTGACATGGAACCACTTCTTACAGCTGTGCTCGAATTAATCTGACATATAGACAGCTGAGGCAATTGTTTGTAGGATAAATACATTTAAAAAGAGGTCATTTTAAAAATGAATTTCAAAATATTTATTTACTTACCAAAATATTTTTTTAAACAAACAGTTTATAATGTTCATTTAAGACTTGTAAAAAAATTTAATCTTGTGAAATATATTGCAAATAAAAAATAAGCTAAAGTTAAATTAAACATAGTTATTAAATTAGTTATCTATTTTGTGGAGCCACCGGAAAGTACCGTAGCCACCAGAAAGTACCTGAGCCAGAATCGAACCCGGGATGCCAGGTCACAACCCTGCATGTGGGTGCCATTTACATACTAGGCTAGAAACATCAGGCTGTCAGCATTAGCATTAACTCTAAATTATATCAACCGGCTTATAACATCTAAAAAGTCTTTTCAATTTCAGGACCCTTTACATGCTAAAAACTGTATTATTATAAACCAATTGAATTTTGATTTAGTGGAAAAAATAGATAAAATAGTCTGTTTCTACTCAGATGATTCAGAAGTACATACCCTAATTACCTTACGATAACCTAGTAATGTATAGTAAATATATGATTATGTTTGAACATACAATCATTAGTGAAAAGAAGTTAATATTTGACTGTTCAAAAAAAATTTTTTAAAAAAAGACATGGCAACTCAAGATGGAACATCACACTATAGAAATCTGTTAATTCCCCATGACAGTTTGATCTGACATAAAATCTTAATAAATTGACCTTAAATATAAACAATAATGATAATTCGTATTGTTATAATTACTATTATTTATTAGAATAAACAGGCTTTGTTTTTTATACTTACGTCAGAGACATTTGTAATAAGCTTTAGGCGATTGGTATTCTATGGTTATGACCTAAAATCTTTGTCTGGCATGTTATTTTTTTATTATTATTTTTTTTCATGTCATTTCAATGCATGCACAGCCCAATCACCCGACAATTTCATACACATTTCAAACAGTTTGTGTAACCAACCTGACTTAGCTTTGTTTAACTTAGCTTTGTTTACTGAAGCTATTTATGCTGCTTTGTCAATTCAGGAAATCGCCAAACATTTCGACCCTGAGGAGAATGGCTATGATGTGGTGGAAGAGGCTATAGTCACCATGACAGGAGTGGCCTGGTATATCAACGACATGAAGAGAAAGCATGAGCACGCCGTGAGACTGCAGGTGATCAACAATTGGCCTTTGCCGTTGTGTCATAACACTTCTAATTAAACAAATAGAAATTTCTCACAGAGACGCACTAGAGGAAATTCAACATTTTGATTCTGATGATTTTATTAGATTCTTTTTTAAAATAACTTATTACTTTTTGTGTGAGAAAGCATTTTTTCTGGGGACATTTTTTTCCGTTTTTGCTGGTCAGAGTTTAAGTAGTTGTGTAGAAAGAATAAGATTAAGTTAAAAACATGATCTTAACAGAACCAAACAGGATCCAACAAGAGCGAAGTGGTAGCTTAGTGATTAAGGTGATAAACTGCTGATTAGAAGGTTTAATTCCCAGCACTATTGAGTTATAACTGCTGAGCCCCTGAGCTAGGCCCATAACCCCAGCTAGATAAAAAAAATAAGATAAATGTACCTTGTTCAGGATAATGACATCTGCCAAATGCCAGAAATTTTAGACTTAAACTAAAAAAAATAATTTAGGCACTTCACACTTCACAATGGATGCATTTACACTGCATCCATCATGAGACTCAATTTTGATTTTTTTTTTCTTTAATTTGGTACAGGTGGAATATGACAGACGACTTTGTAAGCAGGAAAAAAGCACATTCAGGCCTCAATTGTATGTGAAAATATGAATCGAATACGTGCATTAACGTTTGCCATGTAATCAGACAGATTGTGACAATCACCATTGTAAAAAGCGCTATACAAATAAAACTGAATTGAATTGAATTGAATTTTCACTTTTTAATGTAAGTTAAACGTCTTTAAGACACGGTGGAGACTTGACGCCAATCAACAGCGATAAAATTTGGCGCAACTGTGTATTTTAATATTTATTTGTTCACTTAGTTTGTTCAGTTAAAGCCTGTTTTTTTTTTTTTTTGTAAACAAATTTAAAAAAAAATTTATAACCTAGCGATCAATGCTACATTTGGCCAGGCTGCAACAAGGACTCTTCTCTCTTTTTTTTTTTTCTCAGCCGAAAGAGAATGAATTATTGCTCTATTTTTACTTTCTTTTCTGGTCAGTATGTCTACCTTGAGTAGTTTTGCTGTGTATAGTGTAAACGCAGATATCGGATAATCACAAAATCGGAATCAAGACTCATCGTGTCTTTCCTACTACGGAGAAAGATTTGCAAAAATTAGGCTGGCGTTGGGTATTTTATTAAACATTATTATTATTTATTATTATTATTAAACAAGTTCTTCATTTTTTGTGTAGAGAGTTCTGGAATTTATAATCAAACTTACAAAAACATTTACAAACAGCTGTTTGTCACAAAATAAATATGTAGTAAGCATTTTGAGAGGTGAAAATTTAGAGCCACCATACAAGTGATAGCCAAAATTCAAAATGGCAAACCACTGCTGTAGCCTTGTATGGTGTGTGTGTAAGTCCATATTAACATTTGCAGTATTTAAAAGACACTCAGCAACGTACAAAAGTGCTTTAAGTCACATTATTGAACAGCTCAATACGGGTACATAGTACACAAAATCTGTTGAAAAGAGCAACATGGAAGGAAAAAAATGTTTAAGTGTCAAGTGCCAGGTACTTGGGAAAGAGAGGTAGGTCTTCAAGTTCTACAGTTTTTCTTTTTGCTCAATTTTCAACAGTGGCACCCAGTTGGATTTAGATGTGGGGATTAAGCTTGTGATCATTAAGGGATAATTACACATGATTACAAACAGAATAATAAGGAAATGAGCCCACTAATTTGATCCCTAATCGAATGAACTACTGTATATGCTGGATTCAAAAAGAAGCACACTTTATCCAACCATGTCCTTCATATTGGATTGAAGTATGCTGTAAACACTCTACATGCTGTATTAGAGAATGTTTGAGGAAAAAATATAATCATTTTTTTATTGATGTGATACAACATGATGCTCACAACAAGAGAATTATCCTCAATAGAAAATGTAAAAATGAACACTGGTTGTCAAATTAATTAAGGATACTAGTATGGGTACTAGTATCCTTAATTAATTTGACAACCAGTGTTCATCAATGTTCATCATGTCAGTTGATGTGCTTATGCCTTGAGTTGCAGTGGATTCTAAAAGAAATTGTATTTTGTTTCTTAGGAGATTCAGTCTCTTCTCATCAACTGGAAAGGGCCCGACCTCACTATGTACGGCGAGCTCGTCCTCGAGGGAACCTTTCACGTCCATCGTGCAAAGAATGAGAGAACACTGTTTCTCTTTGACAAAGTGCTCATTATTACCAAGAAGAGGGGAGAGCATTATGTCTACAAGACACATATCATGGTACTAAACAGTCGTCAATTGGGTGTGGTGATGTTTTTTTCTAAAAAGTCAGTGTTTGTCTACACCTACAGAAAGAGTAAAAACCAAGCCAATTCCAGATAGGGGACTGTGAATACATTCAAGTTGTTATTTATCTTATCTTATAGTGCAAATTGATGTTTCCTGTTTTCCAGATGGTCATAACTGCTTATGTTCTCCTCAAATGAATTATGATAAATCAGTTTCCTCTCAAGTCCTATTAAAATCCTCATTATCCAATTCACTCCCACAGGATTATTTGATTCCAAGGCTTACCAACAGTGTGAAGTCAGGCTTACACTGTGTGATTTCAGCCATGATTTGATTGTATGAGACAAACTTTAAAATCCTTAAACATTTCTATAATCTTACGTTCGTGAACAGTTTTTTCACTGATGAAATTCTAGCAGTTTCAGAACATTTCAGCTGTGTAACATCTACAACAACTGTCAGAACAGCAAGAAGAGGAACTGATTGAGTTAGGGAGTGTTTGTAGGACGCATCGTCGCTGCTGTTTGTACCTTCCATTTAGCTTGAGAATGCGGGTTACTGAACGCCCCATGAAAAGCAGTGTAATCCTGGCTTAAATTAGAATGTTCAAGGCTGTGAACTGTCAAGTGAAATGTAAATCGCATCTGAAAGCTTTTTGCTATTATGATTACCTCATATCTCATATTTTACCTATTCTTTCCAGTGCTCCACTTTAATGCTGATTGAAAGTGCCAAGGACTCCCTTCGCTTTAGTGTAACGCACTACAAGCATCCTAAACAACCTCACACCATGCGGGTCTGTGAGACTTTTCCTGCCTTAAAGTGTCTATTAATGAATGAGCAGAATCTCTGGTGTTACCGCTTCAATTTGGTTTGTGTGGCATCCCACAGGCTAAAACTGTAGAGGAGAAAAAACTGTGGGCTCATCACATTAAGCGGCTGATTCTGGAGAACCATCATGCCATCATTCCACAGAAAGTAGGAAACTTAAACATATAGCAATAGAAACCTATGAAACCTATAAACATTTATTACACATGATATCTAAAATGTATCTTGCACTCTTGCTTTTTAGGCCAAAGATGCCATTCTGGACATGAGACCTGACTGTGCGTTTTTCTTTTGACATACAGTTTGTGTAAAGTTTGTATATGTGAATTAAATATAAATTACAGTTTTAAACTTTTAATGTCTACCTACCTGGTGCTTTAGGCCCAGTGAAGTATCGGTACAGTCCTGATAGACATAACAAAAGTGACGACCTTCTGATTGCAGGACTAAAAGAACGTAGGCGATCAGGTAACCCTGTGACTATTTCTACCATGGATGGATGGATGGATGGATGGATGGATGGATGGATGGATGGATGGATAGATAGATAGATAGAGCATTTTCATCATTTTATGTTCCCTATTATACCTTTATTCATAAAAGTTGTAATCTTTTAAGTCTGTGCAGTAGTTCTACACTAAAACAGTGGTGCATTGTTGGGAAATGTTTTAATTAATTTAATAAAGTAACAATGTTTTCTTAATTTTTTTCCCCCTTTTTACCAGAGCCATTTAACAGAGTTAAGCAGAACATGCGAACTACAAAAGGTAATTTGCTCTATTTTCCCTCTCTCCATGCTAAAGTGACCTCTTGCTGCACTTCCTAAAATCAGAAGTCCTAATTAAAATTGGACAGTGTTTTTCATTATTGGTTAGATTTTTCAGAAACTGTCACTGTAAATATCACAAATCAACCTACTGATCAACCAGGTGATGTTATCAGTTTTTTCCACAGAATGCCACTCAACAACAAATATAGCAAAAGGTCAAACACAGAAGTCCTTCATTCTTATCAAAAACCCTGCAAAGCCACCATACCTGGCTGTTTTTATTAGGAGATACGTGCTTGCCCCTTGCCTTCTTCTTGTCTGCTTTGCTTCAAAGCTTCACAGTATCCAAGTGGTCTCTCTGTTAGATCAAAGAACACAGCCCCCATTCTCCAGCCTTACATATAATGAGTTTAATTATGAAGCCCATCAGCAAGGGGCTTTGCTTTGTGTTGGCTCCTTTCAGTCTGTGGGTTTGATTTGGCTCCTAGTTCTCTTATTATACATTTTAATTCAGGGACAATTAAAAGTCAAATTTATGTTAGCCCTTTTCCCCTTTATGGGTTGCTCTTCCTCTGAACTGAAAATGTGTTATTAGAAATATATAAGGTTTTTTTTAAATGTAATTGCCTAAAACTATTAGGATATACGTATAGCCCAGAATTAGGTAATACATTTCCTGCTTTATAAACGATCAAAACAGGACAGGAAGACAATACCAGGGTTGATTAAATCTGTGTATAGGTCACTGAGATCAGATGTCAAGGTTAATCTCTTCTGCAATTTGTTGTTGGACAATTTAACTACAATTGGATTGCTTTTGAGACATTTTTCCTGTTTTTTCACCCTGCTATCATCTTTGCTCCCCACACCATCCTGTAGAAACTCTTAAGGTAAGCCTTCCCAAAATTTAATTAATATTTTTGTTGCATATTTTTGTTTCAAAATCAAGTATTTTTGTTAAAAAAAGGGCGCTAGAATGAAATATTTTCTTTAAAGGATGGTATCATGGTTCCAAAAATGGATTTGCTTTTACCACATGCTTTCAGAAATAATTCTGCATTTCTGCAACAACATATTTCTTTACAGCATTCTGACAGCATAGGTACTCTGCTGTCAAGCAGCAGCCAGAGATACCTGCATGCTGCAGCTAGCGTCTCTACGGGCAAAGCAGAGACTGAGATGCCCAGCACCCAAGAGAGGATGAGCGGGTGGCTTTCTCTGGATTGGCTGAGCACAAACAGCCTTGAAACCTGTCAGCTAGAAATGCCATTCCTTACAGAGACAGAAAAAGAATGGGCGTTGGAAAATGTTCAGCCACAAAAGAAAGACGATGACAAGATCATGGTGAAAGACGAACAGGTAGCTGGCGCTATAAAGTTCTTTCCTTTTTACACAGGTCACAACGGTGAGGCTTACTGTCCCCATCTGCTTATTTTCTTTCTTTCTTTAGGCTATTTCACTCCACTGCTGTGTGTTAAACATCCAGCTAAGCCAAATTCCACTCTGTTGCATGTTGCATTTCTTAATGTTGGCTGTTATAAGGCAATTAGCTTTGCAGTTGCATGCCTCTTGTGCATGCTGTCTTTTTTGCAATATTGTCAAGGTCACCTGCAGTGTGATATATATTTTTTTCTTATAGTCGCCATGTTGGTTAAATTTACTCTTTTTACTATAAGAATAAACAAACTGTTTCCAAATTGGTATTTTTACATGAGCTATCTTTGGTGGTGGTGGTGGTGGTGTTTTTGAGCCCATAGGCAGCATTCCTTCTTCTCCTTCTCCTCCAAACATGGCTGAGTTGACATGACTTGAGTTAATGCCAAAGAGCTTTATTTTGGTCTCATCTGACCACAACACTTTCACACAGTTCTCCTTTAAATCATTTAGATGACCTTTTTTAAACTTTAGTGCTTTCTTAAGCAGTGCTGCAGGAATTCAGTCAGCGTATTGTGTTAATTGTTTTTTAATGACTTGGTCCCAGCTGCCTTGAGATCATTGACAGAATCCTCCCATGTGGTTTTGGACTGATTCCTCACTGTTCTTATGATCATTGTAACTCCACAAGGTGAGATCTTGCATAAAGCCCCCCAGACCAAGGAAGATTTACAGTTATTGTGTTTATTCCATTTGCAAATAATCACCAACTCTTGTCCCCTTTTCTCTCCACAAGTGAAATTGCTGTAAATAATTAGTTTCCATAGAAACAGTAACATATTCAAACTTAAATCTACATCCCTAAGCAATTAGATTAGACTTAACAGTGCTCTTTGATTAACTAAGATGATGTAAAATTTATTAGTGATGTTAATGAAGGGCAGGTCTGCTTGAGTTTGGGGCTCAGTCTGAATTGTTAAATGCTTTTTGATTACATATAAATTAGATTCTGTGATTGAAGTTTGACTTCAAAAAAAAATTTCACTGGCAAATATTTGGAAGTGGGAGACAAGGGGAGGAACACCCTGTATTCAGACAAGCTCTTAGCTTCCCTTAATCAAATTCACTAAAGGTTTACGTTATGTTTGATTGTAGCTTGTTACAAAAGCGGTTTCTAAAGGCCACCAAAACGCACAAAAGCTTTCATAAAAAACTGCAGCTGTTTGTAATGAATAAAATGGTGCTTATGGAGTGTACACTCCAAATCAAATAGGACAGGGCATGTCTCCATTAAAGCAGTTTCAGATAAGAATTGTAACATAATATTTAAGTGTTGTTCTTTTTTTGCCTGTATTTTATTGTAAAGAAAAGAGATGGAGAACAGGCTATGGAGGAGACTGAATTAGTGAAACCTGGAAGAAGCCAATCTCCCTCTGCAGAGGACCAGACAGCAATTTCGGCTTTTTGTGAACAGGTGAGATCATGTGATAGATTAAATGTGTTTGTGATTGCTGCATTGGGTCACTGAATAAATTTTAGGATAAGTAAAAATATTCTTATTGTTCTTAAAATTATTGTTATTTCTTTGATGCATGTAACAGTTACTTAAAAACAGCCAACAAACCCTGTGAAATGACTATGAAATAAGTCTTAGTGGTTATAGTGTTGGACTACTAATGGGAAGGTAGGACCACCAGGCTGCCACTGTTGGGCCTTTAAACAAAGTCCTTAACTGCTTAGTTGTATGAAATGAGATACTCTGGAAAAGGGTGTCTGTTAAATGTAGTGTTATTGTCTTACTTTGTCACAGCTTCAGGGTTACCCAATCAATCCTAAGCATTTTTTTGTTCAATCTTGAGACATTTTATATGTACTCTGTGTTGGTTTTTCTCCAGGTGCACCTTATTTCTTTGAAAGATCAGGGACTTCTTGGTACGATTGTGCTTGTAATTCACAGTAACAAACTGATGTCTCATTTAGGGTGTGTTTTAAGCTTATTTCCGAGATCTGTATTATTTGCAACCCTGGCGGAAATAAGCTGATTACTGGTGAAAAACGAGTAAACTAGACTTTTTAGTGGCCCTGGTCTAGCCAAATTGCAAATGATGAGCATTGACAGAACATGTGCTCATATCTTTTTGTCCTAATTCAATGAATCCCTTCCAGAAACAGTAATTGGTTTTCCATCTGCACATTAGGACTCTTCAGAGGATCAGTGTTCACACGCCATTACACTGCCTGGAAATACAGAAGAGGAAGAAGAAGGACAAAGACAGTCACACATTACCTCTCAGGATCAAGACAGAAAGAGTGAAGAGATGGAGGTGGAAAGAGTGGCGTCACTGTCTGTAGTCCACAGTGACATTCAACTAGATGACAAAAGCACACAATCCAGCAACAAACCTTTGGAGGATGTTGAGGACCTGGAGGAGGATGAAGAGGAAGATGAAGAAGAGGAAGATGTGTCAAGAAATGAACCTAGAAGCATCTTGCCAGTATCTGTGCTAGACAAAGCCAGTGTTATTGTCGAATGCTTTACTAGGAGCCACTCTCGGCAAAGCAGTCTGCCGACTGATGACATGTTCTCTTTCGGTTGCCCTTCATCTCAGATGGGTAGTAGGAGAAATAGCGTGTTTAGCCTCAATGCTGAGCCATTAGACAAAGAGAAGTGTCAAGAACAGAACTGTTCCTCTCCTAACCCAGCTACATTCAAAATTATTTCTGAATCTTTAACCTCAGTCATACCAGGCCCACACATGCTCACACCTGACCAAAGACCACAAACAAAACCAGATACTCTCTCCAAAAAGGACAGAATGCTTATCCATAAAATCAAGAACTACTATGATCATGCTGAGCAACAAGATGCCAATTTCAGCATTAAACGTAGGGAAAGCCTCTCCTACATTCCTGCAGGACTAGTCCGCAACCTCAGCCAACAGCTTAACGGGCATCCCGCTAAAGAAGATGCGGCAAATCGCATGAAAGCCACAAAAATTGCAAGGCCAACTTCTTGGACCGTTTTTGATCTTCCAGGTCTGGAGAAACAAAAGAAATCTGAAGAAGTCCTAGACACAGAGATTCCGTCTATGTTAGATAAAAAGGTTATGGACAGGTCTCCAGTAGTTGCTCAAAAAGGTGGTAAAGATAAGGATTTTCGATTTTCCTCTGAGGTAATGAGGGTTTGGCAGGACATGGAGGTTGAAATCAGTGGTGCTTCTAAGGAGGTTCAAGGTTCTTCCAAAGATAAAATAAATGGGGCGGTTGCCAATCCACAAGATCAAAAGGGACAGAATAGTTCATGTAGTAGTAGTGATCTTGGCAAACATATGCTAATATTGGAGGAATTTGACAACAGCAAAGATGGACAAGGAGGATCAACACCATCGACACTGAGTAGCAGTTTATACAGTGATCAAGAGACACAGAAAATCAGACATGCTTCTCGACCAAAGGTTGTCTCCCTTAGGTCAGACTCGGAAGAAGACCAAATGCTACAGGATATGGATAATATGAAAAACAAAGTATTTCATCTAGCTAGGCAATACAGCCAGCGAATTAAGAACAGCGGACCTGTAGTAAGACAGAGAGTTAAGGTAGCAGAGAGCAACTTTGTCCACAGAAAGCTTTCCTTTGTTATGGAGGACAAAAGTCCAGAGATGGGTAAGTATTTTTTCATAACAATTTTAAAAAAACTGAGTGTTAGAAATGCTGTCTCGCCTTTAACGTTCTTCTGTCCTCCCACATGCCATGGGACCCAACGCAACCAAGTTCGTTTGATGGGTTATTGCGGGCGGTGGGGTAGGATCCGTGTGTGTGTGCAGGTTGTGGGGAAAAAAAAATATTCGCTACAGCAAAATGGAAATGAATAAACCTAATTTATCTACTGCATATATATATATCTCACAGAAGTGAGTACACCCCTTACATTTCTTGTAAATATTTATTATATCTTTTTTATGTGAAAACACTAAAGAAATGAAACTCTGCTACAATGTAAAGTAGTGAATGTACAGCTTGTGTAACAGTGTAAATTTTCTGTCCCTTTAAAAAAAACTCAACACACAGCTATTAATGTCTAAACCCATGGCAACAAAAGTGAGTACACCCCTAAGAAGAAATGTCCAAATTGGGTCCAAAATGTCAATATTTTGTATGTCCACCATATTATTTTCCAGCACTGCCTTAACCCTCTTGGACATGGAGTTCACCAGAGCTTCACAGGTTGACACTGGAATCCTCTTCCACTCCTCCATGACGACATCACGGAGCTGGTGGATGTTGGAGACCTTGCTTTCCTCCACTTTCCGTTTGAGGATGCCCCACAGATGCTCAAAAGGGTTTAGGTCTGGAGACATGCTTGGCCAGTCCATCACCTTTACCCTCAGCTTCTTTAGCAAGGCAGTGGTCATCTTGGCTGTGTGCTTGGGGTCGTTATCATGTTTGAATACTGCCCTGCGGCCCAGTCTCCGAAGGGAGGGAATCATGCTCTGCTTCAGTATGTCACACTACATGTTGGCATTTATGGTTCCCTCAATGAAGTGTAGCTCCCCAGTGCCGGCAGCACTCATGCAGCCCCAGACCATGACACTCCCACCACCATGCTTGACCGTAGGCAAGACACACTTGTCTTTGTACTCCTCAGCTGGTTTCCGCCACACACGCTTGACACCTTCTGAAACAAACAAGTTTATCTTGGTCTCGTCAGACCACAGGACATGGTCCCAGTAATCCTTGTTCTTAGCCTGCTTGTCTTCAGCAAACTGTTTGCAGGCTTTCCTGTGCATCATCTTTAGAAGAGGCATCCTTCTGGGACAACAGCCATGCAGACCAATTTGATGCAGTTTGCAGCGTATGGTCTGAGCACTGACAGACTGACTCCTCCCCACACCCCTTTAACCTCTGCAGCAATGCTGGCAGCACTCATACTTCTATTTCCCAAAGACAACATCTGGATATGACGCTGAGCATGTGCACTCAAATTCTTTGGTCGACCATGGTGAGGCCTGTTCTGAGTACAACCTTTCCTGTTAAATCGCTGTATGGTCTTGGCCACCATGCTACAGCTCAGTTTTCAGGGTCTTGGCAATCTTCTTGTAACATAGGTCATCTTTATATAGAGCAACAATTCTTTTTTCAGATCCTCAGAGAGTTCTTTGCCATGAGGTGCCATGCTGAACCTCCATTGACCAGTATATGAGAGAGTGAGAGCAATAACACCAAATTTAACACACACCTGCTCCCCATTCACACCTGAGACCTTGTAACACTAATGAGTTTCATGACAACAGGGAGGAAAAATGGCTACTTGGACCTAATTTGGACATTTCCTCTTAGGGGTGTACTCACTTTTGTTGCCAGGGGTTTAGACATTAATGGCTTTTTGATGAGACAGCAAATTTACACTGTTACACACTGACTGCTTTACATTGTAGCAGAGTTTCATTTCTTTAATGTTTTCACATAAAAAGATATAATAAATATTTACAAGAAATGTAAGGGGTGTACTCACTTCTGTGACATACAGTGTATATTATTATATAGTATAACTCGCTGTGCTGTTTGCAACAGTGACTTACAAATGACTGTAAAAGTTATATTTAGCGTTATTTTAAACTAGCTGATTACCTGCAAGTTACTGATGTTTCTACATTGTGAAGAGGCCAAACTCTCTAATTAAGAGAGATATTGATTAAAGATTGTAGCCATTTAAAACAGAAAACACAATACTAAAGTAATGAATGTATGAATATGAAATTTTCTACAAAAATTGTTTACTTAATTAAAAATGTCATAAAACCTTGGGAGGCTTGGGGAGAAGAGGAGTGATTTGATACTATCTCTATAAAATGAGATTTTGCAGTGTGGGATGTGTGAATTAGATTTGTTGTTTCCTCAATTAAAATAGTTCTATTTGTCTGCATTTGTCTAGGTATGCAGGGTCTGGTGCTATCATCATGTGAGCACACAGACTCCAGTTCATCACCAAGCCCCTGCTCCGTGGGCAGTCCTCAACCCCAATCCACTTTAAGACCACCTGCGCTGGAGCCACAGAGTCCAGTCTACACTGAGAGCTTTAACTGGCCAGATGTAAGAGAACTGCGTTCCAAATACTCACGCCCTAATCCTCAAATAATCTCAATTAATCGCAGTTGCTCAGTCCCAGAGCGAATACCTGAGGTTGGACAAATTAATTCCTCGTCACAAAGAACATGCTCCTGTTTCAGCCCACTTTGTGATCATTCGGACCCAGACACAGCACCAACTAAAGACTCTACCAGTACTTTGTCCATAACGAGAGAACCTGCACGACAGTCTGTGGTAAATATGTACAAATGCAATTCTTTGAACCACATAGCCAATTCCTTTAACACAGCAAACGAACTGCACAGAAATCCCAGGAAAATACTACATATCTGGCCAGGCCATACTGCCCAACAAAAAAAAGGTCATTATAATGGAAAGGATTAAAAAGACAGAAAATGATGACCTGACAGCGGCCGAAGAGGCGAAAGAAGAGCTTCATGTGGACCATCCAGGCTGTCTGGACAGTGATAAAACACAGCGACTGAATTCGTTTGAAAAAACAGAGAACAGCCAATATGGTTTAGTTAAAAACCTGCGTGAAAAGTTCCAAAACCTGAGTTCATTCACGTAAATGTTTTTGTACGCTGCTTTTAATATTTTTTTTACCATTGTGCAGTAATGCACCCAGATTGTTTTTTTTTTTTAGATAATAAGAAAATATCTCAGCATACAATCTTATGCAATATGGCCAGGGTGGCCAGAAATGAGTGTCCAGGACTTAAAATTGGCAAGTTTATGTGATTACAGCGCTATTAATTGAATTCCTCGATAAAATCACATGTATAAACTCAAATCTCATTTGGAATATTCATGAAATTTAAATTTAAATTTTTTGTGTAATTGTGTATACTTTTATTTTGGAAGTTTATGTATATATGTACAGTACATATTCTTTTGGTTACTGTCTGTATAACATGACACTGGTACTCTTACTCAGGATAAATTTACACTGATTCAAAATGTGTATAATTATCATTTCTATTTTTGATGTATTTTATGTATCCGTTCTCTATAATGTCCAGTGGCTGTTCATCCACAGCAAGCATGTAAATAATTATGGCCAATTATATGGCCTATATGTATGGATAATAGCTTTTAGTATTGGGTAGTTGCAGTACAATTTAGCTATTTGTGTATATTTTCATTATTCTCTCACTTCAGAGTAATAATAAATCATCAAAACGATTTTATAACGATTCTAATTAGACAACAATGAAGTGAAGTGGGGATGGATGCACTTTAATCCCGCAAGCGTTAGTTTGTTTCTACTTAAAACATTCCTGTGATTAAAATCTGCTGTAATTTTATGTGTAATCTTTATCGTTGATACTGTTGCATACTGTGTGAACACACAGTTTCTATTTTGTTTTAATTTTACTGTTTTTCATTACAGTTATTTCATTACCTTGAATTCCATTTACAGCTGCTTTATAACAGGCGTCAATAGACTTGGTCTAGGATGGTCGAGTTTAGCTTCCCTTAACAGATCTGCATGTAAATACACCTAGCAAGATCTTTTGATTAGCCAGTGCAGGTATGTTCGATTAGCGTTGGAGCTAAACTCTACAGGACACCGGCCCTCCAGAACCGAGTTTGGTGACCCCTGCTTTAAAAATCTGATATACCACACACTTATCTTGCACATACAATATTACATAGTTTAGTCGAAATTTATTTAAACATTTTAACTGTTGTTTTTGCCTCTATCGAACAGAATCTGACAGAATTGTGTATGTATCATTCATTTGGCCATTTATATATTGGTGTATAAACTTCTTTAGTGTATAACTGCCTTCTCTCATGCGAGATAAAGGACAGGCAGTGTGTGCTTCTGGGTTAGAGTTGTCGAATTAAATCACATGCACTCCACTGTCACATCACTCTTGTTAGTAGTCACTGCACCAAGTTGCTCTAGTCGCGTACAATTCAAATTTTCATACCATTGCCATGTCGCTGGACATGCCCACATTTAGTCACACACTGTTGTCATTGCTATAGGTCATTAAAGGTCACCAGCTCTAACATTTAATGAATGATCTCTGGTCGGTTGCTGTTGTGTGTCGCTGTACGTACAAATAAACAGGAACGTCCTGCCACATCAGCTATGAAACACACTCTTAATCACTTATTGTGCATGCTGAAATGTTTGCGCCTATTAACACCAGGTTACTTCATGCGTTTGTTTTCTGATTGGATAGCTAACTGATTTGTCGAAACAATTCCATTTACACTTGGCCACATAAATGTGTCTCAGCGAAATGGATATGATCTTCTATTCCCTGAAATGACACCCACAATTACTTTTTTCTATTTGGGTTTGTGAATGCAGTGAAAAAAAAAAGAAAACGTGAAAGCCTGCAACAAAGTTCATGTACCAAAAAGGGAGTAAACATTACATTATGTGCAGCATTTTTTGCTATCGGCAGTATTAAACTTCTAGAACCAGTGTGAGATATGTGGATAAAAGATCTGTTGTGTAACACTGCTGTGGTAGATAACCCCATAAATATACAACAATGCAATAAACATAAGGTCACGAAGAAGTTAAAAAGAGAACATAAGCATATCTTTTCTCTTTACTGGGTTTTTGTTTTTGTGTATGATTGTGATAATGTAGAATAAAATATATGGGTTATTAGGCATAAATATAGCCTCATTAAGTCTGGGAGCTTGTTTAAGGATTTATTATTAGTATTTATAAGAAATGTATTATTATATTATATGAAATTGCACTAATGAGTACCTTTAAATAAATGCAAGCAAATTAAGTTAAAATAGGAATTGCTTGAGTAATATATACAAAAAAGGTTAAACATATAAATTTCTCCTATTCATGTAAACAACCCTAACATCCTATATTACTTCCGTATCACACTCGTATACTGTGTTGGTGATTAATTTATTTCCTATTAATCATTTTACAGAAGCGATAGAAATATAGCAAAAGTGAAATAGTAAACAAACTAAGAATAAATAAAATATGCAGTGTAGGTGTGATGATTACTCTGCACTGCCATAATTTGCTCGGCTGATCTTAAACATTAAATATTAGAGTAAAATAAACATACAGTAGATATAAGAGAAAGACAGAGTAATTGACAGGGCAGATTAAAGTGGCTGGCGATATAAAGTATAATGACTGTGCACAACAGTGTAGGACACAATGATGAGCTGTGGCAAAGTGTGATCGCCATTGCTACCAATGACCTCAATTCAATTCATTTTTATTTGTATAGCGCTTTTAACAATAGATATTGTCTCAAAGCAGCTTCACACAGTGCAGAAAGAATAAAAGCATAATTTCTTTTCTAAAGATTAAGCCGCTGGGGACTGTGGCAAGGAAAAACCTCCCTGAGATGGAATAAGGAAGAAATCTTGAAAGGAACCAGGCTCAAGCGGGAACACATCCTCATCTGGGTGACACCGAATGTTTCTTTCAGCTAAATGACATTGAGGTGTGCAATGATGATGATCAAAGGTAATCTGTAGATTTGGGTCATTTGAGCAGAGCAAGTCCTAATCCACCCTCAAAGCTTTGTGTGGTTCCGTACTCAGAACGATGGTTGGGCAACTTAGAGTTATGAAACTAGGAGCACCTGAACATCTTATGAATCTGGTTAGTATCCAAGGTCACTATAAATACAACACCAACTCTTTCATGCCATCTTTCATGTACAAAATGTTTATGAAGAAGAATCCAACTGGAGCTGGAACATCTTTAATGAAGGTGTGTAATTATTCACAAGATAATAGGAACATATGTGAGGATAAAGAAAACAATTATTGATCCTAAAAACAATATCTGAAACATTTTACATTTTATGTCATTTGGCAGATGACCTTATCAGGTGTGGCTGGCTTTTATTTCATTTGTACAACTGAGCAGTTCAGGATAAGGGACCTTGCTTAAGGGCCCAGCATAATAAACCATCATATGATAAGTAGTTATCATTAACATTAATTCAACATTAATGCTCTTATTCATCCATTTTTAGTACTCCAGAGGAAACCATCACTTAGGTACACAGGGCAGAAAGTGGGGGTCACCCTTTGCTAGGCGGGCAGCCATCACATGGCACAATCTTGCACTCATTTACACAATTTTGACAATATAGACATAACCAGCCTCCAAAACATGTCTTTGGGGACTAGACTCTTCTTTCTAAAGGAGCTGTTGTATTTCTATTCATTTTCAAGTTTAGACATTACAAATGTGGTTTTTTTTATATGTGATTTCTAGAAACTAGCATGATGTAACCCAGAATTTTGGGTGATATTTTTTTATTTCTGCTTTATAAATCAGATGGAGAATGGAACCTGTGGTCTGTTGCTAAGCTTTCTAACAAATTTCTGTTTGAATATATATGTATGTATACAGGAAATTAGTGATAAACACACACCCCGCTCGTTACCCAGATGAGAACTAGTTCCCTTTTTAGTCTGGTTCTTCTCAGAGTATCTTTCGAACTTCATCTTAAGGAGTTTTTACTTGCCACCTTTATCGCAGGCGTGCTTTTGAATGAGGTCAAAAGAAGAGTTTTGAAAACGAGTTGTAATGTGTTCATAAGAGAATATATTATGATTATGAATAAATCATAGAAGGAAAGATAACTATGTTAATGTCTGCCTGGTGTTTATGGTATGTCTGACTCCTCCCTTACTAATGAAGCAGCATGTTGTGAAGTGCGGGCTGTTTCCCACACAGCCGAGCGCGCTTGGACAGATGATGGCTGTCTATGAACCGTGGCTCCGAGTCCATGGACAGTAAATTACAATAAACTCGCAGTTTTGTAGCAAATTCCGTAAAGCTCAACCAAGCAGAAACCATCCAAGCTCTTCACGCAGCTTTTCACGCGCTTCTGTGGGTTTTGTGGCGTTTTTAGGATGGGTTGTGCTATTTCAGGGCTGGGTTTAGCGCCAAAGAAAACGCCAGAGGCGGAAAGTGAAGACGACGAGCCTCATCTCAGAATCGAGCAGATACAGCTGATCAAAGAGTCGTGGAAAGTTATTCAGGAGGACATCGCTAAAGTCGGGATAATCGTTTTTGTCAGGTAAGAATATACATTTTTTGTATAAAAATGTTTAAAATATGTATAAAATTTAAAGAATTAACAATAATATATATATATATATATTTTAAAAAAAAAATTACTGTGTGCCAGCACACAAACTGTCGGCTCTTTCTATAATTGTGGGTATGTCCCATGTCTGTAAAATATATTTTTTAAATATCTCATTACTATAAAGCCTCAAAGCTTATTTACCCTATAAAATTATATTTTTTGCAATTATATTACACACGAAAGAGTCAAATATTGTGGTTTAGATAGTAATATAGGTTTACATCACAGTAATAAAAAATTAAGACTTTTGTTTATCATAATTAATTGATTAATTAATGATTGATTGTTGTTATGAATGTTGTAGATGTTGTAAAAAAAAAATTAAATGGAGTTTGGTTTTCCAGAGAGAAACAACAGAATGCAAAGATCTGCATGTGTGAGTGTGTAAGTGTGTGTTTCAGTAGTCGCTGTAAAGCAGAAAACAAGCCTGGCTTTAGCCTCCTCTGTTCCGAACTCTTTAACACACTACACACAAACCGTTTTATTCCATTTTTTTGTATTTAAAAATGTGTCCAATAAAGTCAGTCAACTAAGGTACTTGCTAATGAAACCCCATTTAAAGAAATGGTTTGTCCTGTAATTTGAGTAGTGCAATGTTTTTTAATAAAAATATTTATTTTTTAGAATATAAAAAATAAAATATAAAGTTCAGATTCATATCCTTTTTGCTAAAACACATTTATGCCGACAATTGTAAATAAAACCTTTTTGACAAATCAGTTATATATCCGATCAAAAAAGAATTGCATGAAATGACCTGGTGTTAATAGGACCTTTATGTATAGAATGACCCAATCATTTATTTTTTTTTTGCTTGACGGTAAATTGCCTCTCATGTTTCTCTGTAAATTCTCAAACATATTGTTTAATGGATTTAAAATAGTTTGCCAAAAAATAATATTTTTATGATGTCAGTGTCAGTTCAAACAGTTCAGTTTAAAACAGCTTGCTCCTGAGAAGTGTGTTCGAAACAGAGATGCTTTTTACCTTTACCTCATCTTAACACAGTATTATTCATACAGCATTTTCATTACCGGATGCCATAAAGCAGCTTTACTTATATCAGCCTATACATTCAGGTTTCAACGTATTCTTAAGAAGCAAGCCAGAGGTGATGTTGACAAGGAAAATCTCTATCTAATGTCATGAGTCAGAAACCTAGACTGGAACCAGATTCAAAAGGGAACTCATCCATCCATCCAGATGACACCAGATATTGTACATAAGAATCTTTAGTACTTTTTTAAAGTTACTTTTCTGGGCATGTTTATAACTTTTATTGTTAGGATTGGACAGATGTGAGACAGGAGAGAGGGATCAGAGCCCAGAGCCAGAGTCGAACCCAGGTCACAACAGCGCTATGTATGTGCCAGATCCCTAGACAACTACACCATGATGTCATCCACTGTTTTACTACTTTATACTGTTGAATGTATATCGTACTTCTATTGTACTATAAACATCTGAGAGGTTATATACATTATATACTGTATTATGCTACTGTACATATCAGTCATGGAAGTATTATTATTTATACTCTGTCTGGTATTATAAATTTGCACTGGCTCAAGGAAAAATCTTTAAGTTCTTACATAAAATAGTCTAATCCACGGTCATAGTATCAATGTTTCCTGAGGATGCAATTGTAGAAAACAGACATGTTTCAAATTTGATGTTATATTTTCCATCTGGTCAAATTTAGTGTTTAAAAAATGCTTGTATATGTTATGTTGTATATGGAAACACATTCAGGATTTAAAAGAAACAAGAATGCTTGGTGCACTTGGCGAATTTATAACATTAACGATGAGAGACAGATTTATAAATGTCAAAGTTTAAAAAGATAAATTGGACATAGATTTGCATGTGATTGGATCTCATTAGATGTCAATTTTTAAGCCTGTTAGTCAATTTGATGTAATTGGTTGTTGATTAAACCCTAGGGGTCTTCTTTCCAGGAAGACAAATCTATAAATGCATGTCATTTTTTGTTTTCTTCAAGTTTTCATAGTATGAAACAAACATACAGAATTTCTTGCTCCTTACCACAGTGATGAACTGTGGTTTTATGTTCCGGGTAAACGGCTAAAGGTCTGTGGAGTAATGCTCTCTCTGTCTTTCAACCAGGTTTATATCACCATGTTTGACAGTAATCACTGCCACTGGCACATTGGGGGAATCTTAGTGAAATAAATTGGAGCACACAGCTTTCTTCAGGGAATTTGTTTTTAAGATGAATGAAAAACACTTTGCTGAGAGTTGTCAGTAGCTCCTCTGCTGAATTATTTTTTTAATTCAAATTTTATTTGTCACATACATAATCATACATAGTACAACCTGCAGTGAAGTGCTTTATTTATTTTATTTTAAAGTTTTGTCAAGCTGATTTGCCATCTATGGTGAAAAAAAATTGAAACCGGTCTGGCCTTTTGAAACAACTAACCTTGTCTCTACTTCTAAATCAATCTACTTCTGGCCTTTCTAAATCAACTATTATTTGTGTAACAACATTTAATATATGCATTTATGTCACTTATGTATATATTATAATATACTTATATAAAATATTATATACTTATATAATTTACATCTTATGTAATTGAGTGCAGAAATGAAAGTAATCTTGCCTGACACTGATATCACAGTAACCAGTCTTGGATGTTTACGTAATTTGGCTCTTCTTTTTGATTTCATTTTATTATTTATGCACAGGAAACCAAACACATCTACATCTATGTTTGTTTTGCAGAGAGCAGAAACCTGAATACTGAGAGATTGTATAGTATTTTACATTAAAAAAAACACACACACAAGTTTTTAGAAACAGTCTGTAACGCTCCTGACCAATGACCACAGGAGGGCACCCTCTGTGATATAATGAATAATCACAATAAAGCCATTCTCCGCACTATGGATTCGTGGCCTGGTTGCTTACCCAGTCATCCTTATACCCTTTTAATAGTTTTAATAATATCTATAAAAAGTCCTGATTATGTTTGAATTTTTTTAATCTCTTTTGTTTATGTGGGTTCTCACAATAAAATAAAGAAGGTAAATTAGCCACTCTACCTGTAAAGTCTAGTATTTAAATTTTCCAATGTATTGATTTTCTTGAATTAAGCTTTCTATGAAAGGAATCTTCAGGATAAAGCAGTTGGTAAAGATAAATAACTGAGAACATATCAATGAGTGTTATTGTTAAAGATCAAGCTAAATTCAGAGGTTCCAGGAATCTAATACAGAAAAGGGTGTAACAAGAAGTTACACTGTGTCTCTACCACTTAAACAATTAAACACACAGAATCAGCTGAAGCATACCATTTTCAAGACAACAATGAGCTTAACCAACAGCCAAATATGCAGAAAAAGCTTTGAGTCAGGTCTTGGAATGTCCTTAATGGTCCAGCGAGATCTAATTGAACACATTTGGAGAGAAGATGAGTGTGCTATCCAAGCTGAGAGAGAGTTCAAAGAGAGATTTGAAGATTCACTAATTCAGGTGTCTTACATTGATATATAATTTGATTGAATTAAATATTTTTATTGTCATTTTAACATGTACAACAAAATAAAAAAAAAATGCTATATAATCACGGCATAAAAACAGCAACATAAATAAATAAATAATATACACATGAAAGAAAATGGAAAATGAAAAAATTATTAATAATGAGAAAAGTAAATTAAAATAAAAGAAGTAAAACACACAACCATAAATTCATTCATTCTAGCATATTGCACAATCCTTTGTTTTAAAGTAGCAGAATGTTATGTTTTGGTTCTATTGAGTGCAGTTATTGCTGTGGAAACAGAAACAATCTTTCTGAATCTATTTGTTCTTGATTTTAATGATTTGTACTAGGGCTGAACGATTAATCGAAATTAAATCGCAATCGCGATTTTAAACGCAATTAGCTAATCGCAATAGGTTGCCATGTAGATTAGATTAGATTAGATTCAACTTTATTGTCATTGTGCAAGGTACATGTACAGAGCCAATGAAATGCAGTTAGCATCTAACCAGAAGTGCATAAGTGGCTTATTTACAATAAATATCAGTGTAATAAATAGGGTATGGGGTTGATAAGTTACAGAGGTGGGGGTAATGGTAATTAATGTACAGAAGGTATATGGATAGAATATAGAGGTGTAACAATAGATAGTTATAGATGGTGCAAAGATGCATAATGATAAAGTAGTGCAAAGTATAGAAGTGGCAGTGCGGTAGTAATTAAAATACTGTATATCAGCTGTTCAGTGCAGAAACAGCCACAGAAAAGAAGCTGTTTCTCAGTCTGTTTGTGCGGCTCTGAGGCATCGAAAGCGTCTGCCTGATGGGAGAAGAGTGAACAGTCCGTGGTTGGGGTGAGAGGGATCTTTGATTATGCCTCTCGCCCTTTGCAGACAGCGTTTTTTGTGTATATTGTCCAGGGTGGGTAGCTGAGTGCCAATGATTCGTTCGTTGGGCGGTTTTCACCACCCTCTGAAATGTAAATGCAGTATAAAAAAAAGTATACCAAATGCAAATTAAGTGCAAACTGCTTTGTGCGCCCAATCAGCATGTTGGCATTGTGCGCATAACGCCCCGCCCAACATTAAGAAAACAAAATGAAAAGCTTCAGAGGGATAATTTTGCCAATTCTTCTTCGTTACCTTTCGGCTGTTCCCTTTTAGGGGTTGCCACAGCAAATCATCTGTCTCCACCTAACCCTATTCTCTACATCCTCTTCACTCACACCCACTAACTTTATGTCCTTGTTTATGGTATCCATATACCTCCTCTTTGGTTTTCCCTCTTTGCCTTCTGCCTGGTAGCTTCATTTCTAACATCCTCCTACCAATATATTCACTATCCCTCCTCTGTACATGTCCAAACCACCTCAGTCTGGCTTTCCCTGAAATCCTGTTCAACCTCGTCACTCCCAAAGAAATCCTCAACATCTTTTCACCCTGTAATCTCACTGTTCCACTTCCCTCCCTTTCATTCAAACATATGTACTCTGTCTTTCTACGACTGACTTTCATTCCTTTTTTTTCTCCAGAGCAAACCTCCACCTCTCCATGTTTCCCTCCACCTGCTCCCTGTTCTCACTACAGATCACAACGTTATCTGCAAACATCATCAGCCAAGGAGATTTCTGTCTGACCCTGTCTGTCACCCACCCGATCTATCACCCAAAAGAAGGGGCTCAGAGCTGGGATGATCCCTGATGCAGTCCCACCTCCACTTTGAACTCCTCTGACTGACCTACTGCACACCTCACCACTGTTCTGCTACTCATATACATATCCTGTACCACCCTGACATGTTTCTCTGCTATTCCTGACTTCCTCATGCAATATCACAACTCTTCTCTTGGTACCCTGTTATATGCTTTCTCCAGGTCACACACAATGCAGCTCCCGACAACCATCTCTGTACTTTTCCATCAGCATTCTCAGAGCAAAGATTGTATTTGTAGTGCTCTTTCTGGACAGAACCCTCCTACCTACAAACACTTATCACTCCTGGCTCACTCTCTCAGATCCACAAGTGCTCGGCCCGGCAGCCTTGCTTCTGCTTCCTTTTACAGTGCTGCCTTCGACTCCTCTGGATGATAATCCACAGAGAGACGGGGCCCTTTCGCTGATTCTACCGGAGTGTTGTGTGAGCAGAGAAACTCAGCTGTAATACTCCATTCATGACTCCTATCTGAAGAAGATCATGATGGCTGTATAACTTATTCATGACACAGGTTATACACAAAAAAAACGATATGTACACAAAACATATGTACACGAAAAACAATATGTACACAAAAAGCGAAACATAGCACTGACCAAAAAAGCACTGAGTACTACCTACCTAATGGGACAATTAATGTTTTAACCTACTAGTTGAAACACTTTTGAAATGCATAGAGCGGTGTCCTGTATCTGCAGTATAAAGTTACACTTAAGATATCTGACTAGCTTGTCTACACAGCAGCAGCTGAAGCATCATGTGTTTTTGTTTTCTGTTCAGATCATTCAGTCAGCACCTTTGCTGATGCCACTCATTTCGTCCAAATCCATTAATTATGTGCAATAGTGGTCAGTTTCTGTGTGCACTAATCCCTAAAGCTAAAAAAGTATACACAATTCTGCTGTATGACACTGTTTGATATTGGTTTGTGTTGTCCCATGACTACTGCACCTTCTGTGTGGTATTGTGCTGTGTTCGCATTTAATGCAGCTCTGCAGCACCACGTATCTGGGACATAGTGATTGCAACAATTGTGCCTTTTGTTCTTCTGACTGTGTGAGCTGTTTCAGCCATAGACAAAGTTTAACATTATAAGGAGTACAATGGGGTTTAATGTATTATGTTGTAATATCAATGTATTAAAATGTAATATAATTTTTATGTGTTAATTACTTGAAGCCTGTTTTTACCCTACCTGCTTTTTCTTTGTTTTTGGTTTAGTTGGTAGTGCCATGGTTAATTTTCAAAGCAAAACTGTATGAAATCAGCATGTTTTACTTTATCCAGTTTCCCATTTCAACCATTGTACACACAAACCCCTAGTTTTACAGGTCTTCTAAACCTGTAAAGACTAAACTGCATTTTTAAGTTGTCATGGAACTGAAAACAACATGTACTGGCATATCTTAAAAATAAGCTGGTGTCTTTGTTTTATCTCAAGCACCAGCAATATGTTGTTTGCATGTTCCGATGATGGGAAATGTATTCCATTGTTTAGCGTTTTTGACCCTTCGCTCTGACCCCAACTTACTAAGATGGGATATGTGAAAAAAGAATTTCACTGTACTGTAAAAAGGATTTGTGACAAAATAAAGGCATTTACATTTACATGTGACCTTGCTTTCTGGGTAAAACTTGACAGGTGCCACTGTAATCAATGGAGATAAATGTTATTTACTGTCAGTCGTTTTAATGGTTTTGTAATAGTTTGGCTTTTTAGTAATTGTGTAATTCAAATGAATCGTTTTTTCCTGTTAATTTGTGAGTTTTTATATTTCAGCACAGCAATAAAAGACACTATTACATTAAATAAATATATATGCAAAAAAAGATCACCACTTCATATACGTATAAAAGTTCATTTAATTAATAAAATTAATTTTGTTATTTTGGTAACAGGCTGTTTGAGACTCATCCAGAGTGCAAAGATGTGTTCTTCCTATTCCGTGATGTGGAGGACTTGGTAAGGTTGCGCACCAGCAAGGAGCTTCGAGCCCATGGTCTTCGGTCAGTATTCTCTTTATAATAAACTTCTGGCCTACTTATTCTATTGTAGCATCTGATTGTTAAAAATCCAGTAGTGAAATATTTAGTTATTTGTAATTTGGAGTTGTAAATTGGAGTTGGTTTAAAAGAATAAGGAACAGGTTCACCATGAGAAATGTATCTAATTCAAATTCTATAATGCAGGTTCTTTGGAAAAGATCATTCTACAAATAAGAATTTATACTTAGAGGTAAATTAAAGTACTTTAAGCTATATTCGACTTTATATATTCTGTGCCTTGAAAAAGTATTTATACCCCGCTAACTTTTTCACATTTTGTTACCCCAGAACCACAAACTTGAGTGTATTTTATTGAGATTTTATGTAATAGACCAACACAAAGTAGCACATAATGGTGAAGTGGAACAAAATGATATACGGTTTTAAAAATTTAAGCAAAGAAAAATCTGAAAAGTGTGAACATTTGTATTCAGCCCCCTATGAGACCAAAGTTGGCCCAAATGCAAAGCGCTATGTGTGCCGAAAAAGTAACACCATAAAACACACCGTTTCCAATTCAATTTGCACAAGCAGATTTTAAAAAACTTTAATACTCTAACATTAAGTGCAAATCACCTGTTATAATCACCTGGTAATCCTACTTAATACTTACTGTAATGCCTATTAATAAATTAAGACGTTACCTAATTATATTTAATAGATAAGTCAGATTCATTAAGTCATTGTTTTATCAACGAGAATCTTAAAAATTACTACTTAATAGATTTACCCGTGGTAGATTTTATTTTTATTTTGTGACATTTTTACTTTTTTAATATAATTATGTAAGCATTGCTAATAAATGTTTTATAAACAAAGTGTAACCATTTAATCAATACATAAACAATACATAAATAGATGTTTCAACTTGTCAGAGCCATTGACAACCACTGGTTCTTCCTCTTCAGCAGCACGAACAATGAGGATTTCTTTATTTATCAAATTTTTTTAAATTTATTTTCACATTATACGATACAGAAAACCAAACACAACAAAACCCCCCATCCCCCAAACACCATATACAAAAACATTATATAATATCAGATGTCCATAAAAAAGAAAATAAATAACACGAGTCAAACTTGCATATTACTTGCATATTAAAGTTACTTTTTCCTTTTAATCTTCTTCCACTTTATGTTGCCATGCTGTCTGCCTCCATTTTTTTAAGAAAATCCAGGAAAAGCTGCCAGGGTCTATAAAATATCCCAACAGATCCTTTGATGGTATGTCTAATTTTTTTCAGCTTGAGATGGGACATGACTTCCCTTATCCAATGACTGTGTAATGTTCCTTATATTTACACAGTATCAGTCTTCTAGCTAGAAGAGAACCAAAGGCCAACACATTGTTTTCCATTTTATTAACAAGGGTATTATCCACTGCAATAAATGGGGATGGCTCTACTACCTTTCCAAGTACACCAGAAAAAGTCTGGAAAATATCAAGCCGAAATGTGTAAAGTCTTGGGCATGTCCAAAACATGTGCAACGGAGTGGCGGGAGCCTGCCTACATCTATCATATGTAGGATCTAAATCTGCCTTAATCTTAGAAAATCTAGCCTTAGACCAATGCAAACGGTGAACAATTTTGAATTGTATTACAACATGTCTAAGGCAAATAGAAGATGAGAATATTCTCTGTATTATTTTGTGCCAAATTTCATCTGAGATTGGTTCACCTAAATCTGCCTCCCATTTATTTTTAAGTAGATCCAATGGTGTTAAAACATGCATACTAAGCAGTATCGAGATCTTGCTGATAGTCTGTTTCCTAAGTAATTTGCATTCAAAAAACTGAATCCAATAACAAAGTGGGGAGGGCATAATGGAAAACAACTGGATTTTAATACTACAAAATTAAGTACCTGTAAAAGTGTGATTATTAGGAATTATTAGGAATATTTCTGTACTAGCTGCTGCTTGAAGGAGGCGAATGTTCCATCGATATAGAGATCAGACAGTGAAATCACCCCCTTTCTAGTCCACACATCGTAAGCTTTGTCCATCATTGATGGGACAAACATGTAATTGGTGCAGACTGTAATAAATCTTTAAAGGAAAACCGATTGTCTGAACTGGTTCCAAATCTTAATTGAATGTACAACAACTGGATTGGTAGTAAAGCTAGAGATAGGCTGTGTGAGTGGCAATCTAGAACACAATAGGGCTGCTAGGAAGGTGGACCCAACTAAGGTCCTCTCCAACGTAGACCACACGGGAGAGATGTTAACGTTATTCACGCAATATAACAGTGCTCTGATATTGGTTGCCCAATAATAATACATGAAATTTGGGAGTGCCATCACTCCCTTGGTATGGGGTCTCTGCAGCATGCTTCTTTTAATCCTTGGTGGGTTTTTTGTCCCAAATAAAGATCGATACCTGATTATTTAGTTTAGTATTAAGGATTTTGTCATAAAAAATAGGAGCCATTAAAAAATATACAGAAACTTGGGCAACACATTCATCTTTATGGTATTAATTCTTTCACCCAATGAGAAAGGCAGATGGTCCCAGCGGTCAAGATCTTGCTTTAGGCCAGATAGAAGAGGCCGATAATTAGTGACATATAAATCTTTATAGATATGTGAGACCCAGACTCCTTGATTTTCTTAAGGCTGACTTGAAAGGGAACTGAGCCCAACAATGATGGACTAGCCCCATCACCAACAGGCATCAATTCGCTTTTCTGGATATTGATATACAAAGGACACCCTTTGTGCCATGCTGAAGTCCAAAGTAGGCGGATATATTGTTATTAGTGCGTACGGCAGCCAACGTGTATAGGATCCATGCCTGATCCATGATACAAACTTACGGCCAAAACCAAACTTCTCTAAAGATATCCCCATTCCATCCGTCAAATGTTTTTTTTTTTGTGTCTAATGAAAGCACTACCTCCAGTGTGCCCGGTGAAGAAGTACCATGTAAGATATTCAAAAGTTGTCTGACATTAGAGAAAGGATGACGGTTTTTAATAAAGCCTGTTTGATCAGGAGATATTAAAGAGGGTAGAACCTGTTCTAAACGGCACACAAGGACCTTAGCCAGAACTTTCCGTTTAATTCTGTTTCATAATTTCTTCAATTGTAAAGCTGCTTTGTGACAATCACCATTGTAAAAAGCGCTATACAAATAAAACTGAATTGAATTGAATTGAACTTTGGCATCTGTATTAAGAAAGGAGATGGGCCGAAATGAACTGCACTCTAAGAGTGTTCTTATCCTTTTTGAGGATTGAAGAAATCCCTAACCCTAACCCTGACGCATGGTTGGTGGCAGAGACCTCAATGAGAATGATTCCTTAAAGACTGATTACAATGAAGGAGAAAGCTGTTCTGAGAATTTTTTTTAAAAAAAGGTCTTTTGGAAAACCATCTGGTCCTGGTGATTTGCCACTTTGCATTGATCTGATTGCCAATGCTATCTCTTTGACTGTGAGGTCTTTCTCCAATTCTTCAGTCATCTTTGGTCTATGGAGAGGGCGTGCACTAGTTTTAAGAACTCCCCTATCGAGGGAGGGTCCACAACTGGCTCGGAACTATATAGTGATTGCTAAAAAATCTGAAAGCAGGAATTAGTTTTTAAGCTTTTGGTGTTTTTTAAACCTTGCTCATCATTGATAGCAGGAATAGTTTGATTGGCAGTTCATTGTCTCAGCTGATAGCAAGTATTCGGCCTACCTTCCATGACTTTAAAATGAGATTCTTAGCCTGCCATATTGATAAAACATCAGACTCCGTCTGCAAAAATACACGTTATTTCACTTCTTCAGCAAAAGGTGTGCAACTATTTAGCATGTCTAGCTTTAGTATTTCATCCGTCAATTCTTTAAGCCGAGCAGTGTTGTTTTTATTTTTATTTGCACAATATGAAATTATTTAGCCACGTAGATATGCCTTTAATGACTCCCATATAGTTAAAAAAGCCATACCTGACGTTTGATTGACCTCTAGAAATAATGCAATCTCAGAGGAAATACATTTGGTAAAGGTTTCATCCGAAAGCAGCAGAAAATTAAATCTCCAGGGACGATAGCTGGTTAGGGATACACATTTTCATAATTAGGCGGCCGTGATCTGAAATAACTATAGCTCCGTAGTCACATTCAGTAAGGGTAAAAAGTCGTCTGTCCAGAAAAAAAACGATCTATACAGGAGTAGGTCTTATGGAAGGGATAAAAGAAAGGAGTATTCTCTGGAGGTACGCCACACTCATTTCATGAAAAGTTTAATCAGACATGCCAATTTGGACAGGGAGGTCTCCTTAACTGAACTACTATCTAGAACCAAGGAGAATATACAATTCATGTTACCATCAAGAACAAGATGGTGTGATAATATGTTTGGCAAACAGGAGAAACGGTTTGAAGAAAAAACAGGGTTGTCCCAATTGGGTGCATAAATTTTATCCAAGATGACTGGAAGAGAGTAAAAGCTGCTCAGCTACTACACTAGTCATTGTAAATCTAAATGTTTTTATGAGCAAGTATGGCTACCCCTCTAGCCTTCAAATATTCGAAATTAGAATGATATACCTGTCTTGTCCAGCTCCCTCTAAACCGACACCAATCTATCGTACGTAGATGGGTCTCCTAAACGTATGCAATATCGACATTAAGTTGTTTTAAATGCGCAAACACCTTTTTGCTCTTCACTGGATGGTTAAGATTAAGGTTTGTGTTGAGGAACTCTGTCGAGGCAACAGCCCTGGCTCCCGTCCGTCCCTCTATATCGCGCCTTTTAATTCAGTTCTAATTACCTCCGCAATATCTGCTTTTAACGAGCAGAGAATTTCTGACTTCAAGGCCACAGCATCTATCTTTGTCCAGCGGGGGTGGGGTCGTCCGCGATCAGCCAACGGTGGAACCAGGGGTCGAGGCGACAATGGGCCTAGTTCCGGATAATGAGTCGTGTCTGTATTTTTGCAATTTTTCCGCCATTGACCCAAATATAAACTATTTGCTTACTTTAAAGATGAAGCCGTTTTCACACAGTATTCTGAGATGTCAAGCACTTATTGTCTTTGTAAAACACTAGTTTGGCGATAGCCTGAGCCAGACACGTCTTACTCCATTGCCATGCGACAGCGCCTGGCAGATTTATGTCTTAATTCAATGCTTTGTTTCTGTGAAAATATTAATATTGTATTATTACATAACCTTCTATTCATACAAAATAAAATTAAAATTAAGTGAGAATTTAAAATCCTGCATGGTCAAGGAGCAGTTATTAAACACCTAGAGCAACCAATACAGTGTTAACTTTTGCACAGATTCTTTACAGTCAAAACTAACCCTGTAATTGCTTAATAAAATTCTGATGTTGCAATAAAATTAAGAAATTGCAAAATGTTGACCGTACTGCTATTTTCACCAATTAATACTGTAACACACCTGACTCAGTTTGTCCAGAAATGGCCTCAACCTCATCCCTATAACACCTCGCTTAGCCTTCATTAGGGCAACCAATTTTGGTGTATAGTGGTCAAGTTTGTAAATGAAGCTCTGTTCCAGGGTAACTGTAGTAACTCTTCTAAACTCCACCTCTACATCTTAATTAACAAAAGATCAAGAGATAATTTAAATAAATCAGTTTGATGCAGAGGTAAGCAGAGGTACATGGTTATTAAATCCTCTAAATATAACTAGTGGAATGATCTGGCACTTTCTTTAAGAAACAACTCCAAAGTTTATTTTTTGTTTATGTGCTCAATCAGTAACTGTAACATAACCTTTATTTAAATGACTATTTTTCCCCTACCTCAGCTTCACAAAATTAAGCAGGCTATTTTTTTATTTAGTCTTTAGCGGTTCTTTTATTAAAACGACGGTGTAGTTCATTGCACACACACACACACACACATCGACGTGTAAAGAACACTTCAAGCCTATTAGAACAGGCAAAGCACTAGCATGAGGGACTCCAGGTGTAGTTCTCAGGTACAACACAGACACAGGTTGGTTCCTTAAAACGGGCGATTTATTCGTAGACAGTCTCCTTCACGCCTGTGTTTAAAAAAAAAGAACATCGGTCATGCATATCAGAAAGTTATACAGTACAAAATAAAACAAATGATAAAACATTAAACACCTCGTTGGCTGCTTGTCATGAAAAGAGGTTGCTGGCTTCATGAAATTAATGTCCGTGTGACCTGCGACAGCGCTGATTTAAACTTTTAATTTATTTTAGCTTCAGAGAGCCTTGTGATGCGTTCATTTATCAATCCATCGGGAGCCACAAATAAAAACTCGCCATTTATGATTTTAAAAAAGCCAAATCAATTTATGTTTTTAGATAAAATTAATAAATACATGTATAATTAATTGAATTAAAAATAAAGATTATGAAAATATTATAGAACGTCTGTCTAACACTATATTCACAGGGTCCGTGCTGTGGAGAATTATTTAAAATGATTTTCTCTGGTAACTAATTGGTGGTGTGTTGTTTTGACTAGAGTGATGTCCTTCATTGAGAAGACTGTGGCCAGGCTCGATCAGTTAGAAAGGTTGGACTCGTTGGCTGTTGAACTCGGGAGAAGCCACTACCGCTACTACGCGCCTCCCAAATACTACAGGGTGAGAGCCTAAACTCAGCTTCTGCACTCCTGTCCCTGACCAGCAGGTGTCCCACTTTCACCAAAACTTCCTCCATAAAAGGACCATTAGGAATAAACCCGGTCTCTACGGATGATTGTTAACACTATAAATGCCGACTGAATGGATTGAGTGTGTTTTTATTCCCAGTATGTAGGAACGGAGTTTATCTGCGCTGTCCGGCCAATTCTGAAAGACAAATGGACCCCTGAACTAGAGAAGGCATGGAAGGTGAGTACATAGACAGAGGTCAGAAAGGGCAATTCAACACAATTCTATTCAATTTAATTAAACTCAATTTAGTTAAGTTTTATTTATGTAGCAATTTTTATTAGAAACAGTCTTTCAACAGATTTTTTACAGAAATACAAAAATAAATAAATGTTAAAAATTAAATTTACATTAATGAATTATCCAAATTGTATCTATGACTGTCATGATTCTGAAATTATGGTGGCAGTTTTGGCTCAGATAAACTTTAGGAATGCTCAGATAAACTTTAGGAATGCTCAGATAAACTCAATAATGCTCATTAAAACTCAGTAATACTTAGTAAAACTCAGTAATGCTCAGTAATGCTTATTAAAACTTAGTAATGCTAAGTAAAACTCAGTAATGCTCACTAAAATTCAGTAATACCCAGTTATGCTCAGTAATGCTTAGTAGAACTCAGTAATGCTCAGTTAGCCTCAGGAATGCTCAGTTAAACTCAGTAATGCTCAGTAATACTCAGTAATACTCATACCGAGCATCCCGGAGTTGTAATGAGCATTACTGAGTTCAGTAATGCTCATTACAACTCCGGGATGCTCGGTAATACTCAGTAATGCTCATTAAAACCCAGTAATGCTCATTACAACTCCGGGATGCTCGGTAATACTCAGTAATGCTCATTAAAACTCATTAAAACCCAGTAATGCTCATATTCATTAAAACTCCGGGATGGGATGCTCGGTAATACTCAGAAATGCTCATTAAAACCCAGTAATGCTCATTACAACTCCGGGATGCTCGGTAATACTCAGTAATGCTCAGTAAAACTCAGTAATGTTCATTAAAACTCCGGGATGCTCGGTAATACTCTGTAATGCTCAGTAAAACTCAGTAATGTTCATTAAAACTCCAGGATGCTCGGTAATACTCAGTAATGCTCATTAAAACTCAGTAATGCTCATTAAAACTCAGTAAGAAGACAAAGGAGGTCATTGTGGATTTCAGACGAGCTAGCAATGACACTCCAATTCACATCAACGGAGCGGCTGTTGTACCTTGTGGATGTTGTACCTTGTGGATGTGGATTCCTAGGAACCCAAGTTCCTAGGAATCCACATCTCTGAGGATCTCACCTGGTCTCTGAACTCTTCTATCCTGATCAGAAAGCCACAACAGCGCCTATATTTTCTGAGAAGACTTAAAAAGTCCCATCTCAGCAACAGGATACTTAAAACGTTTAGCAGTACCATCGAGAGCATCCTCATAAACTGCATCTCAGTATGGTGCAGCAGCTGCACTGCTTCAGACCGCACAGCCCTTCAGAGGGCGGTGAAAACCGCCCAACGACTCATCGGCACTCAGCTACCCACCCTGGACAACATACACAAAAAAAACGCTGCCTGCAAAGGGCGAGAGGCATAAGCAAACCACGGACTGTTCACTCTTCTCCCATCAGGCAGACGCTACCGATGCCTCAGAGCCGCACAAACAGACTGAAAAACAGCTTCTTTTCTGTGGCTGTTTCTGCACTGAACAGCTGATATACAGTATTAATTACTACTGCACTGCCACTTCTATACTTTGCACTACCTTATCATTATGCCTCTTTGCACAATCTATAACTATCTATTGTTACACCTCAATATTCTATCCATATACCTCTGTACATATTTACCCCCACCTCTGTAACTATCAACCCCATACCCTATTTATTACACTGCTATTTATTGTAAATAAGCCACTTATGCACTTCTGGTTAGATGCTAACTGCATTTCATTGGCTGTGTACAATGTCACCTTGCACAATGACAATAAAGTTGAATCTTATCTAATCTAATAATTAGTAAAACTTAGTAATGCTTAGTAAAACTCAGTAATGCTCAGTAAAACTTAGTAGTATATAGTAAAACTTAGTAATGCTCAGTAAAACTCAGTAATGCTCACTAAAATTCAGTAAAACTTAGTAATGCTTATTAAAACTCAGTAATGCTCAGTAAACCTGCTCAGTAAACCTTAGTAATGCTAATGTAAAACTCAGTAAAACTCAGTAATGCTCATTAAAACTCAGTAATACTTAGTAAAACTCAGTAATACTCAGTAAAACTTAGTAATGCTTAGTGAAACTCAGTAAAACTCAGTAATTCTAAGTAAAACTCAGTGATACTCATTAAAACTCAGCAATACTTAGTAAAACTTAGTCATGCTTAGTAAAACTCAGTAATGCTTAGTAAAACTCAGTAATACTCAGTAAAACTTAGTAATGCTTAGTGAAACTCAGTAAAACTCAGTAATTCTAAGTAAAACTCAGTGATACTCATTAAAACTCAGCAATACTTAGTAAAACTTAGTCTTTCTTAGTAAAACTCAGTAATGCTCAGTAAAACTCAGTAATACTCAGTAAAACTTAATAATGCTTAGTAAAACTCAGTAATGCTCAGTAAACCTCAGTAATACTCATTAAAACTCAGTGATGCTCAGTAAAGCTCAGTAAAACTTAGTAATGCTCAGCAATGCTTAGTAATGCTCAGTAAAACTCAGCAATGCTTAATAAAACTCAGTAATGCTTAGTAATACTTACTAAAACTTAGTAATGCTCATTAAAACTCAGTAATGCTCAGTAAAACTTAGTAATTCTCAGTAAACTCAGTAATGCTTAGTAAAACTCAGCGATGCTCATTAAAACTCAGTAATGCTCAGTAAAACTTAGTAATTCTCAGTAAACTCAGTAATGCTTAGTAAAACTCAGCGATGCTCATTAAAACTCAGTAAAACTCAGTAATGCTTAGTTAAACTTAGTAAGGCTCAATAAAACTCAGTAATGCTCAGTAATGCCCAGTAAAACTCAGTACAACTCAGTAATGTTTAGTAATGCTCATTAAAACTCAGTAATGCTCAGTAAAACTTGGTAAGGCTCAGTAATACTCAGTACTGTTCAGGAAAAACTCAGTAATGCTCAGTAAAACTCAGTAATACTCCGTAAAACGCAGTAATGATCAGTAAATCTCATTAAAACTCAGTAGTACTCAGTAAAACTTAGTAATGCTCGGTAAAAATCAGTAATGCTTAGTATTGCCAGTAAAACTCAGTACAACTCAGTAATGCTCATTAAAACTCAGTAATTCTCAGCAAAACTCAGTAATGCTAATTAATGCTCAGTAAAACTCATTTATGATTAGTAAAAATCAGTAAAACTCAGTAATGCTAATTAAAACCCAGTAATGCTCAGTTAAACTTAGTATAACTCAGAAATGCTTAGTAATGCTTAGTAAAAGTCAGTAATGCTCAGTAATACTCAGTAATGCTCAGAAAAACACAGCAATGCTCAGTAAAACTCAGTAATACTCAGTAAAACTTAGCAATGCCTAATAAAACTTAGTAATGCTTAGTAAAACTTAGTAATGCTTAGTAAAACTTAGTAATGCTTAGTAAAACTTAGTAATGCTTAGTAATGCTTAGTAAACCTCAGTAATGCTCAGTAAAACTTAGTAATGCTCATTAAAAACTAAGTAATGCTCGGTAAAACTCAGTAATGCTCAGTAAAACTTAGCAAAACTCAGTAATGTTTAGTAATGCTTATTAAAACTCAGTAAGGCTCAGTAAAACTCAGTAATGGAGCATTATAGTTGAACACACTCCGAGTTACAGAAAACCACAACGCTCCGATCATACAGTTAGTTAATAACTGTAACATTTTTAATTCAATTCAAACATTTTTTACAAAAAAACTTTAGCTTAAAACAGCTATGAAATAAAATAAGGCATAAAAATGATTCAATGAATTGATTTGGTAATTTTTTCTATGACGTGGTAATGAGATACAATCTACAGGGTTTCCTATACATAGGAAGAAATTATCATGAGACCCATTTTCCCAGATTTATCTTTGGGATCATTGGTGTGCTATGGTGTATCAGGAAAAGATAAAAAACATGAATCATCTCAAGAAACATATCAACAACACCATTACAAGCATAACTGCAGCCGTGCTTATACCTGATATTCAGCAGTAAAGGGCACACATCGAAAGGTGTTTAAAAAATAGCAGTCATGTAGAGCATATTATAGAAATAAAAATAGTTTGTTTTTTTTATTTTTCCTATATATGGAAACTTACAGCTGCATCTCAATAATTTAGAATGTTGTGGAAAAGTTTATGTCATTTATTTCAGTAATTCAACTTAAACTCGTATTTTATAAATTCAATGCACACCGACTGAAGTCTTTCGTTCTTATAATTGTGATCATTTTGGCTCATGTTTAACAAAACCCAGCAATTCACTATCTCAAAAAACTAGAATACTTCAAAATACTAAAAATAAAATTTTAGTGAATTTTTGGCCTTTTGGAAAGTATGTCTTGATGCCCTGACCCCAGCCTCAGTCCATTTCCTGTGAAGTTTAACCAAAGTTTTTTGCTTGACAGGCTTCTTAGGGCTGCGATTCTTTCAGTTGGTTGTCCATTTTTTTCCACACTGAAGTTCTGTTAACATGCTTGAATACAGCACTCTGTATGTTTGTGGCTTACCCTCCTTGTGAAGAGTGTCAGTGATTGTCTTCTGGACAACTGGCAGATCAGCAGTCTGTGTAGCCTAGTGATCCAAACTGAGAGACCATTTTGAAGGCTCAGGAAACCTTTTTTTTTGTATGTTTTTTGTGTTTTGAGTTGAATTGCTGGTTGGCATGTCATATTCATATTCTAATTTGTTGAGATTTGGTGGGATTTTGTTAAATGTGAGCCAAAATCATCACAGTTAAAAGAACCAAAGACTTAAACTTTGACTTGAAGACTTAAAGATTAAAAACAGTTATGAATATCCAACTCCTTTATTGACGATGTAGAACAGAGGTAAATCAGGGGAGAATGTAGGGGTGGGACTGGGAAAGTCCCGAGCCGGACGCAGTAGTTCTGATACATAGGTTTTCTTTCTGCAACAGGCTCAATACAATATTATAAGTTGGTTTCCTTTTGAAACTTTAACACTTTCTAAACTTGCTCTTAAAATATTTTCTCAAGAAGTTTTTTAGCCACTTTTGCATTCCATTTTACATTAACATTGGTGGCATTTAGCAGAAACCTTTATCCACAGTCACTTACAGTAAATTCATTTACACAGTTAAGGGTTAGGGGCCTCGATTAGAATTTAACCCACAATCTTCTTGTGAGCAGTCCAACATCTTAACCCACTTCTTTTTTGCATCAAGCTTTTGCTCATTGAGAAGAAATATTACATTAAACTTTAAAGAAAAATACTGAATAAAACTTACACCGGCTTCCCACTCTTAGAGTTTCTTTTCCAGGACATTTAAAATTTCATTAAAAGACATGGATCACACATTTAATATCAACTCTCCAGAAGTTATTAAAAAAGTTCACATTATGGCTATGACTCAACAATAAAATAAAAAAGGCACCAAATACACACACACACAGACACACAAATTATGATGAACACATTACAGCGACTGTCTAGGCTGTTCTCATTAAATTTTCAAAATTAAGTTATTTCTTCTGTCTCAACCATCATTTCATCAGAAAACATTGAGCAAGTAACATTAGCAAATTATTTTACCTCTTTTCAAGATGGAATCCTTTAAAATTGCTTGTATGTGTAAACTAGCAGGACAAAATACACGGCTAATAAATGTGATGGGATTTTAAATATTGGAATATTTTTAAATATGAATTAAATAAGAATTTTGTTAAGAAAGTGTTTTCTTCTTGTGTTTGATTTCCAGACCCTGTTCTGGTACGTGACTCAGCTGATGCGTCAGGGTTACACGGAGGAGGAAGAGAAAGCTAAACAAAGCAACACGGCCAGCTTAAGCAGAGAGCGGCCCGACAAGAGGAACACAGCACTTTAAAATATCAGCTTTAGATCTGTTTTATAGTACTTAGCTGTGGACATAGTGTTGTAATTTACTGATTTTACATTGCATCATTTTTTTGGAATCTCAAATCTATTTGATTCAGTGGCATTGACAGTAAAACAAATTAGAATAAAGTGGAGGTGTGAGGAAAGTCGGTCTGACATCATTTATATATTACAGAAAAAAATTTCAGCAGCTCTGAATCAGGACATTTTTTATTTTGGACTCATAAGTTAACAGCTCATCGACAAACTGTAATGCTTATTGCACTGTTTGAGCAAACAACCAAACATACAACACAAACTGTAAACCTAGAAATGGATTTTGTTGCCATGGTTTGTGCCAAAATGCACAGAAAGGAAAAAAGTCAAGGCATAAACTTTAACTGGGACTAGTTAACTTTGGAAAAACATCAAAAGTATCTTTCAGAATAAAAATGCAAATACCTCTGCAGTCAAACATAAATCAGTACATGGGACGATTTCAGTCCTGGACGTTCATTGATGAACTTGTGACATATTTAAAAATGAAAACAGGGTTAAAAGAAAAACAAAAACAAACAAAAAAAAAAACAACCTGTAATCAAAAGACAGCAACATCATTTGGCACCACTGAATTATCCCTGACGGGCGACATCAGGGTAATATTCAGGCAGAGAAAACGTCCTCCACTCCTTTAGGTGCTATGGATTGTGTCTCACAGCAACAGCATGAAACTGGAGGTCAGGGCATGGGTGAGGACTGGAGATCACTAAAGATGGTGTTGCTGAATAAACAGCTCCGCTCGCTTGCTTGCTCGTGCCCTCTCTCCCTCTCTCTCTCTCTGTGTGTGGTGTTTCATTCACTGTGTAGCTTTAGTCTTCTTACTTTTACTCTTCTTGTCTTTCTTCTTCAAACCGTCCATGTGTGCTCGCAATAAATTGGAGTACGCCTGAGCAAAACCGAGAGCAATCGAGCATTAGGACAATGTAACACATACAGACAACAATTACAAACAACAAATTCAGAAGTGCCTTGAAAAAGTATTCATACCCAGCATTCATACATTTTCTCACCTTACAATCACAAACTTAAATGTTTTTATTGAGATTTTATGTGACCGACCAACACACAGTAGCACATAACTGAAGTGGGAAAAAAATGATACATGGTTTTAAAATTTTAAGCGAATAAAGATTGGAAAAGTGTAGCATCCATTTGCATCAATACTTTGTAGAGCCACCTTTCTTGCTGCAACTGCCACAGATTCTCAATGTGATTTGGATCTGGACTTTGACTGGGACATTCTAACCCAGTTTCACAGTGGGGATGGTGTGTTTAGGGTGATGAGCCGTGTTAGTTTTCTGCCACACAAAGCACTTTGCATTTAGGCAAAAAAAAAAAGTTTAACTTTGGTCTCATCTGACCTTCTTGCTCGCTCTGTCAGTTTAGGTGGGCGGCCATGTCTTGGTAGATTTACAGTTGTGCCATTCTTTTAACCTAACCCTAACCCTGCTCCACAACTTTATCCCCGACCTGTCTGGTGAGTTCCTTGGTCTTCATGATGCTGTTTGTTCACTAGTGTTCTCTGAGGTCTTCACAAAATAGGTGTACATTTGCTAAGACTAAATTACACACAGGTGGACTCAACTAATTAGGTGACTTCTGAAGGCAATTGATTGCAGTGGGTTTTATTTAGGGGTATCAGAGTACTGGGGGCTAAATACAAATGCATGTCAGACTTTTCAGATTTTTATTTGCTTAAAATTTTGAAAACCACTTCACAATTATGTGCTTCTTTGTGTCGGTCTGTTATCTCAATAAAATACATTTAAGTTTGTGACTGTAAGGTGACAAAAGGTGAAAAAGTTTAAAGGGTTATGAATACTTTTACATGGCACTGTAAAACTTCTCAAAAACCCTTGAAACAACAGAAGTGATACACGACAATCTGCTTACTACAAGTGTGATTTGCCTTCATTAGGGAAACACAGTTTCATTCATTGTGTATGTAAACTAGTAAACTGTTGATTAGTTTACATAGACAAGTTAAACATTAAAGTTTTTTTACATTTTTGGTATGAAGTACTTTAAACATTTCATTTCCAAACAAAAAAATGTTAGTTAGATCCAGGAACTTTATGTAAAAAATACAAATGATGAAGCCCAATCATGAATTACAGGCCATTTGTTTACCTTTCATATTAGCATTTATTTGGAACCGGTTTAGTAAATTTAAATGCATGTCAAAATATTTCATTGTTTTATGTTGCCCGGCTCCAGATTCTGCTGCTTTGATTTATTTTACTTTATTAGGAGCAGAAGCCAATGTATACAGTGGTATTTTTAACCACTAACCCCAAAGACGGTTCTGTTAACACTGAAGCTGAAAGTTTAGAAAAAGCTGCAATATGAAGAAACACATACCATCTGAAATTTGATGACTTCTTTAGTGCTCACCTGAAAGGTAAAAAAAAAAAAAAAAAAACAAAGTCTTAGATAATATTAAAGGATTTATGTAGAAGCAGTGATCATTTCATCTTTAAACAGACACACAAACAGACACATACACAGACTATTTAAGGTCATTCATGTGGGCTTTTACAGAAGAAGAAGCTGTTATATTTTTGTAAAATATCCCAGCATATACAGTTAGGATGAGATATTAGTCTCAGCCATGATACAGCAGCCCTGGAGTACAGAGCAACGTTGCTGGGCCTCTAGAACAACCCAGAGCCTCCACTGTTTAAATTCCCAATATAATCATGTTACTCACCACTGTGCTAATTTTCTTCTTGCCGTCTGACGCCCTAATGAGACATTTATTATCAGCTGGTTCGAATGTCTCTGGATGGCCTTTCCTTGGCACCGGTTTTGTTCGGCCATCATCTGAAAAGAAGAAGAAAAAAAACACGATGGAAAATTGTGAAGATATTTGCTGATTTTTTGGCACTGCTGAAGGAAGATTGTTGTATAATTTAAATAAACGTAACTCGCTCTGGATAAGGGTGTTAGCCAAATGGCATAAATGTGAACGTCACGTCAGATCTGGAGTCAGATCTTTACATGAAATGTGTGCATACATTTAAGGCATAATAAAAAACTATATATATATATATATTATTATATCTTAACCATTATCATAATAATTAAGTACTAATATACTTGGGGAAATACTAATGTGGAAACCTGTTTTTTTTTTTTTTTCCCTCCAGCTTAACCACTAAGATTATTATATATTGTGTTACCCAAACTCCTGTGCATTAAAGTGTTTGCATCTTTTTAGAAAAAAAAAAAAACAAATCTTGCCCCAGACACATAATATATACAGCACCTACTTCAGATAGGACCTGAGGCAATAGAATCAAGGCAACATGCTGTTCTTATTGTTTAGCACTTACATTTCTTTAGGGTGATCACCACACTGCCGCTGGTCCTGCACTTCTGGAAGAGGCGCGTGAGTTCAGTAAGAAACTGCAGGGAAGTCGATAGACACAGAATCTGAATAAAGTCAAGGTACAGGAAGTACCGTCTGAAATCAGCTGCCACAATGACTGGCACATGATCGTTATCCTGTACAGACAGACTGATCTACAGCACTTCACCCATTCTGTGGTCTACACCAGAGTCACATGGTCAGTTACAGGGTAGGACATGTCACCCACCACTGAATACTCTTTTATCTAGCTGGTTTATTTATTATCATTTTAATACTCCAGTGGTATTCAGTGCTGTCTGTTACATTGTTTCCTCTGATTTCACTTAAAACATAACTATAATTTATATCATACACAAAGACTGACAAACTCACTAACCAGAATTAAACAACTGTTCACCTATTTTAGCTTAAACAATGCACATATTTTGGTGTCCCACTGCACTTAAGAACAACACCAACACTAACAATGTGGATGTTTTATAGACAAGTTGATTCCATAAATATTTATCCCAAAATATTTGAAAAATGTAATTATTCACCCAAAACATTAAATATTGTGATTTAACCAATATTACAAGATATACATTTACATATACTACATTTGAGATTTATAAAACTTTAAGGGTTTATGTTTTTCTTCCAAATTTTTTTCATATATATATTTATGATCGGATGAACCTGCTGACTTATTCAAGAGGCTTTTATCGATTTTTTTTTGAGCAGTTTCTATTATTTAAAATACTGTCTTACACATATTCACACTTAAATAAAACAAAACAAAAAATCACTAATATAATTAATCTAATCAATGATTTAACTAATAATTATTTACACCTTTAGAGACTATAAATATATTCAATTTTTAATTCACGTCACTGTAAACATTAGCTGAAACTCTTGCTGTGTAATTATAACCTGCTTACTCTTATACGCAGATCTTAAAGTTAACAATGAAACATAAATAAACTAGGGTTATTATATAGTGGAAATATTATTAATAAATATTAAAAATACAAGATTTTATAAAAATGTTAAAGTGAACTGTAACGCTACATTAGCAACAGAACGGTTGTCTGTAACGGCTGGTCTGAAACGAAAACACTGGATTCATGCTAAGCAGCCGAACCGCTAGGATAACATTAGCTAGCTTAAAGCTAATTCACCTAAGGCTTGCTTTATATTCTTGAATGTATAATAAAATGTTAAATACACTAAATATTATTTAACGTTAAATTGATAAAATAAACTTCTTTTACCGCGTCATTTTCTAACAGCACCATTCTGTTTCTTACAAACGGAGTCGCTCACTTAAAGCCGCTGAAACGGTTCACTGGAAGCACACGTCGCCTTTACACTTCCGCCTTCTTCTTCTTCTTCTTCTTCTTCTTTGGTGATGACTGGCGGTTGATAATGCATTACCGCCACCGAGTGGAATGGGGTGTGTTTCAGGATATTGGCTTGCATTTAGACCGCGTTTACACGGCATTTATTAAGTGACCTAATATTGAATAAACTCAGGTGAACGCCATCAGCGAGATGTAGATATATCAGTATATCAGTTGTGTGCAGTCAGGGCCAGCAAGACCAGAACAATATTTGGACTAAACAATATCAGAAACTGACCTACATTTATAAATATAAATTGTAATATTTGTTTTATTAAATTGTATCAATTTATTCCCAACAGTATAATTGTCTTTATTTCGTAGCGTCTGCTTCCAGTTTGTGTATGTGGATGATAGATTTTTTTTGTTTAATGAGATTTCAGTTTCTATGTGCTGCCATGTTAATCCTATCTGCCAGGGCCTTCAGAATCAGTAGTGCTGCTCCGTGTAATTTAAACTACATAAGCGGATTGCTGATTGGGTAATATTATTACAGACTGTTTCTTTAACCAATCAGATTTTTAAATCCGCCTCACGGGGTCCGCTAGCCGTACATTGACGTCAGTATTTTCGCGTGCTCTGATTGGTTAATCCGATTAGAACTGTTCCAGTTCACTTTAACTACCTAAACGCGTCTGTACAGATAATTTAGAATTTTTACGCCCACAATGGCTGCCGGAGGAAGAGAAATTGACTCGGTCTCGGACATACTTAAAAATCCATTTTAAGGCAGATTTTTTTTTTTTTCGGAAAAATCATCATGATTTATATCTTTAATGGTTTTTTTTATATCTTTAATGGTTTCTTTAATAGATAAATACTGATTCCTGAACTGCCCCAGATGTTGTATGTGCTACAGTTGCGGTTGTAGTGTAGAGGTTTGGAATAAATAGATTCCAATATTGCTAAAACAGCCTTCTTTTACCAATGTTGCCAAGATTAGAAACATTTTATCTGATGCCTAAAATCTGGTTCATGCATTCATAACCTCCAAACTAGGCTACTGTAATGCATTACCAGGTAGTTGTCCTACATCATTGGTAAACAAGCTACAGCTAGTTAAAAACGCAGCTGCCAGAATTCTTACCAGGTCTATAAAATATGACCAATTTTAACTGGCTACCTGTTAAATTAAGGATTGATTGCAAAATATTGCTACTTACTTTTCTTTTAACACACTAAAATCCATTACACTCCTTGAGATCTTCTGGTAGACTTCCGGTAGTTCCCAGAGTAGCAAAGTCCACAAAAGGAGGTAGAGCTTTTTTTCATTTTTTAGCTCCTAAACATTGGAATGGCCTACCTGACAAGGTTTCAGAGTTCAGACACAGTCTCCCCAGTTTAGACATAGATTAAAGACATATCTCTTTAGCCAGGCATACCATACACATAACATATCCCATAATATTATGTTTCCAGTATATCTGATTAAAGGCACATTATCAGCCAGTGCTTGCTAATATTATGAACAACAGCTATGCTAATTTCTCTCCACCTGTTTTTATTTTTATACCCATCCCGAGCTATCCAGAGATTGTGCCAGCAATGGGTAGACCTTCAGGGAGAAGAGGCCAACCCTGTGAGGATCCTAAGGCACCAGTGACCAGGTTCCTAACCCCTTTCCTCGATTTCTAAAAGCTTTGAGGATGGACGGGGATTCACTTTGCTTCACTGACCCAAGGCTACAATTTACATTACATTTGATCATTACAATGAGGAAGAGAGAAAGAGAGATCATTCTCTCACTGTGAGCCTGCCTGGGATAAAGTGCTTACCAAATATGATCTAATGAAAATATTGTTAGTTATTGGAGGCACATTTAATTCAATTTTTTATTCAATTTTATTTGTGTGGCGCTTTTTACAGTGGTGATTGTTCACAAAGCAGCTTTACACAATAGAAGAAATTATAGGATGAAAAATGAAACAGAAATCAGTTTGTCCCTGATGAGTAAGCAGTTTTTTTCCCTGATGCTGACGGTGGCAAGGAAAAAACTCCCTGAGATGGAATAGGAAGAAACCTTGAGAGGAACCAGACTCAACAGAGAACCCATCCTAATTTGAGTGATAAACTGGTAGCAGGAATTATGTGGTTACACTGTATGCATATAAGCAACTTAAATCATAAGTCCTTAAAAAACAGCTGGAAAGTATTTATGGCAGAATGGAAACGCCCTTGTTCACGCTGGTGATGTGATCATCATTTGGAGCGGGTCTGACAGGTCCAGAGTGGAGATGGGGTCTGGATCACTGGCAGCTCCGTTGTGGCATATGTAGCTTGACAGTGGGGGGGGGTTGTATGAAGTGATTAAGTGTATAATGTATAGTGCAAGCCTGGACTCCGGCAAACTAACTAGGACAACATAACTAAAAGGAGAACCAGAGGGAAACACAGGCATGAGGGCTACCTGATATGTTAAGCAACCAGCCGCTCTCATCATCAACAACATGATCAATAAGAGAGGGGGAAGACAGCATCTAAACATACCAGAGCACCACACCATAATGCTCAACACCCATGAGTCCCCCAGATCTGCTCCTTTATCTAAGGGGAATCAATACAAAATGCTTGACTAAATAAATAACTTTTTAACTGAAACTGTGTCTGATTCTCGAACATTCATAGGGAGGCTATTCCATAACTTTGGGGCTCTGTAAGAAAAGGCTCTGCCCCCTGCTGTAGTTTTTCTAATGCGCGGTACTGACAGGCAGCCTGCATCCTTTGATCGAAGTAGACATGTCAGAACGCAAGACACTAGAAGTTCGCTCAAGTACTTTGGCACGAGACCATTTAGTGCTTTATAGGTCAGAAGTAGAGAAGAAGTGGGCCTAATATCGAGCCCTGTGGAACACCATACTTCACAAGGGAGCACGCAGAATAATCACCATTTAAATCTACGAACTGATAGCAATCGGTTAAATAGGAATGCAAGAGCTGTTCCTTTAATTTCTACTAACTTTTCTAATCTGTGAAGAAGAATATTTTGGAGATAAACAGAAGGTTAGATATCGGCATGTAGTTCCACAGCTCATTGCGGTCAAGATCAGGTTACTTAATTAAAGGTTTAATAACAGCTTATTTAAAAGATTTCGGAAAATACCCAATGCTGAGTGAAGAGTTAACTATTTTCAACAGGGGTTCTGATACTGCTGCTTAAGAAGTGTGTATAGGATCTAATACACAAGTTGATGATTTTGTGGAAGAGATGAGGTTGTTCCTTTTCCAGAGGAGTAAAATTTTCCAAGTTCTGATCTGAGCGGGCCTGAATTTTCTGCCTAATGTTTGCAATTACATTATTAAAAAAGTTAATAAGGTCCTCACTGCTGCATACAGTTATGGTGCAGATTTCTGAAGTCGTCTTATTCCTAGTTAGTTTTGAAACGATGTCAAATAAAAATCTAGGAATATTTTTTAAATTCTTAATTAGGTTGGAAAAATATGTTGATCTAGTTACACTAAAAGCTTTTTTTTGCCTAGAAAACTAACAATCTAGTTTGGCACCATTGGCGTTCTAGTTTACGGCGCTCTGTTTTAAAGAGGGAGCAGGTTTCTTATCTTTAATTATTTTTCTTTTAACTGGAGCTACGTTATCTAACGTAGAGCGGAATGCGGCATCTATATATTCAGTCGCCTGCTCGAGTTCTGCTGGACAGGAGACAATTCTGGAAGATAACTAATAAAGCTCTGAGCAGAAGATGATGTAAGTGTACGTTTAAAGCGGTAGCGCGGCGCTACATGTGCACTATTAGCATGACGCATTTTAAAACGATATAAGATTGTGATCAGAAATAATTTCGCACTGAGGAATTGTTACTATATTACTTATACTTATTCCGAAAGATAATATTAAATCTAATGTGTGTGACCTGCTTTTATGAGTGGGTCCTATTACACACTAATTTACTCCCACTGAGTTCAGTAAAGACATAAATGCTGTTCTCAGCGGGTCGTCTGAGTTTTCAAAATCAGTATTAAAGTCTCTCCGGCAATTAACGCTTTATCGACAGAGACAACCAGGTTAGACAGAAAATCTGCAAATTCACGAAGAAATTCGGAGAGCACGGTCCAGGGGGTCTGTAATAAGAACTGCAGAAATCCACTGACTCAGCTTATTATTTTATCTCTGCAGATGTAAGGTTACTGTAGAGAGCTTCGAATGAATAAAATGTTCGTCCATGTTTTAAGAGTTACATGCAAAACAGTTACATGCAAAGTAGGAAAATAGAAAAAATGTGCAATAGAAAAGTGCAAATTGTGAGAAATAAAAACAATTTACGATAAACATTTTTAAAAGTCTATTAAGCTGCTACACTGTGTGTCAGTTCTCTCCTATTAATGCTGAAAGCAAATGAATCCCCACAGCATGTAACTAATAAACAAGCATTATAAATGTGCAGTATTTCTGTTTTACATTTCACCTTGTGTAACTAAAGCTATTTCTAATAAGTAAATTAATATCGTCCATTTATGCTTTAGAAAAAGCACAGTCAGGGTTGTGGCCCACTTCTTCTATAGGCACTACAAATTTGGAGTCCCAGTCTCGGGCAAACACAGCGTTCATCTGCCCCACTAATGTGTCTTCAGGTGAAGGGGAATGGAAAACATCCTGGGACACCACCAACCCGACACCAGCGGTGGTGTTGAAGTAGTCAGCTGACCAGTTAGAGGTGCCTGTAACAATGTAAGACAACAGTGTGTATAATTGGTAAAGAAAAATTTAAATTATTGATTGTGATGATACTTAAAAATAAGAAAATAGTGATGTACTCTTTTACCCATGTATGCCATGTTATCTGTCACCATATATTTGTTGTGATTTACTCTGGTATAAGGAATGTTTGTCTCGTTACCCACTGGAACAATGTAGAGCCTCTGTGGAATGAGAAAATACTGCATTCACATTGACTGTGGCCTGAATAAGATCTGAACATTATTTAGAATTGTAAACTCACTATATACACTGATCTGCTTTGAATATAGCTGATTAAACGTTTCACTGAAGTTTCTGCTAATCTTACCACTTCTATCCTGATGTTATCAGATGCAGAGTTCAAAGCATTAATGGATTTGAGGAAGGGAAGTACAGAGGGGTCGCTGTCACGGCCACAGCTGATCATAAGACGTGCTGTTACATTCCTCTCAAATACTGCCTGTATAAGTGCATTTTCAATAACTGGCCAGTACCTTAATTAAAAAAAAAGATTTATATATATATATATATATATATATCTATATATATATATATATATATATATATATATATATATATATATATATATATATATATATATATATATATATAAACAGTTATTTTTTTATACAAAAAAAACCCAAACAAAAACTGAATCATGTTTAATCAAGGTTTACCGGTGATGGTAGTGAAACTTAAAGGCTGGAAAATATTCCATAACCGCTACATGAATAAACTGCTTTGCCTTGCTGACCACCGACAAAATAGCATCCAGGTCTTTGGTGCGTGAATCCGGACAGAAGGCAGGAGGGGAATTCTGAGGTGAGAAAGGGAATTGTCATACAAGGAGACCAAATACAGCCATAATACACACTAATATGTTCTTCTACTCTGCACACAGTTGAATCTCATCTAATTTTCTGTTTGGCCAATATTCTAGATCAAATGTGTCAAAAAGTGTTTTGTTTCAATCCAGTTTTAGTTTCTTTTTGTTGTAATAACCTCCACTCTTCTGGGATGGCACTTTTCAGCTTGATTCCACCGCTTTTGGATTGATTTAGTTGGTTTGGCTCAATTCCGTCGTGCTTTGGCTCGATTTAGTTGTGTTGTTAACATATGTTTGCTTCTTAAATGTCATTGTGTTGTGCTAAAAGGGCATTGTCCTGAAAAGTTAAATTCATAATTCAGTTGCAAGAACAAACTTCCTGGGATGTTATTAGAAAAAAAAAAGTTGATAGACCCTAGTGGAAACTATGTGGGTTATGTGGGTTACAGCGGAATATGCGATTCTTGATTAGGGAATTTCAGCAAGATAATCATGGTTTGCCTTTTGAGCCCGCTTCCTCTGTTGTTTCAGGGAGTTTTTCCTTGCCACTTGCCCTGAAAACTATATAAAAAATGCTGTTCTGTGAAGCTGGTTTGCGTCCACTGTTAAAAGCACTATATCGTTGAATTTGATGTTCCAGTTTCTCTCATAGGTGTTCCTTGGGGTTAAAAAACCAACTGTGTAATAGTCAGGTGTCCTCATAATTTTGACTGTATAATGCATTTAATCTTATCTAAACAATTACTAGATATACAATTAAACATTCATGATTTTAGACCAGTATTTTGAATAATCTAAATACAAAAAATAGGAAACTAGAGCTAATAAAGAATACAGAGAAGTGACAACTAGCTGGTAGTTTCCATAAAATCTAAATATTGTGGTCCTAATTATTTATCACTACACTGTTGGGTAATATTATCATGAGACACTATGCTTTAAACTATATTTGCCATATTGCTCAATATTAAACGCAATAATCAGCTGCCTGACATTGTCATCAGACTCATAGTAAACTGAACTATAAATCGCGAAATCTTGCATGTCATTTTATTCAGCACTAAACTTCTAAATTAATGAATAATACAAAAAAAAAGATATTTAATTATCTGAAGTTAAAATCCTTAGGTATCAATTCATTAAATATATAATTCTATAATTCAGTAACAAAAATAAACTTTACCTTATTGCTTTATCAAATGCACATTCATAAAATGCACCAAAGCTAGAGAACATTACCGAGATGTAAACTTTACTGGGCACATGGCTAAGGTTCACATGAAAGGGCTGGTCTTTATTGATGGATGTGTCATAAAATGGCGGCCAGGGATCTGGGATGGTAGCATTGCTGTGACCCATAACCCAGTAGGATTGGTAGATCTTATACAGGTCTGTGGCCAGACTGGTGCAGTTGTAAATCACTACTCCAAGTTCCTTCACCTCAAATTAAAAAGATTAACAGATACAGTTAGTCAGCTTCTAACATGTCTCTAAACACGCTTAGTTTTTTCATACCTGCGCTAATGATCTCCAGTCCATGTTGGCACTGCCGATGTAAATGTGTCTCCTGTCCACAATCCAGAACTTACTGTGAAGGATTCCTCGGGTCAGTTTGCCAAAGTTAGTTCGTCTCACATGAACTCCTATAAAACCAAACAACCAGAATATAAAGTCTCAAAACAGACACAATGCAAAGCCACATGAGAATGCAGAAACCAGCGTATGCATTTTAGGACCATTTTGTCTTAGAACTTCCAGGTCTGTCGAGTTACTCGCTACAGAAGGGATGCTGCTTAGAGCTCTCACGGACACATTTCTTTTCGGCAGCATTTTTAATTGTTCCAGTATGTCTCTACCCTGCAACAAAAACACACAACATGAACAAAATATCTAACATATACGTAGAAATGTTATAGCAAACTACTAACATAATATAGGTAATACAGTGCAGTATTCTAGATGTTAATTATTAAAGGCGGCTAATTCATTTTCTTCTATAAAGTAACAGACAATTTATAATATGTTAAGAAATTACTGGACTGTTACGATTACCAAAGTGGTACTTCTTAGCAATATTACAAGCTGTATGTTTAGTCTTAAAAACAAAAAAATTAATAAATCAATTACTTTTAACAACAATGTCAAACAATGTCACAAAACAGCTTCAGAGGAGTGTATTTTGTAAAAAAAAAAAAAAAACAAAAAAAAACATTGTTTCTGTAAATTAATAAAATGTATATTTGTCACAGCAAATATTAATGAATAGATGTTTGCTAAATAAATGTTATTTGCTGCTTAATCTTGAACAGATAAATGATGGCAATAATGTCACAGTTACTTTGCCTACAACACTATAACAATGAATTCATAAATTTTAATCAACTTGGAAGTAAGCTTTTATATGGACAGTATAAAGAAGAGTCACTACTTACAAACTGGTCAGTGGTGGACTCGACACTAATGTCCTCACCAGTAAGAGTCCAATAGAATGACACCATATCAATTTGCTCAGTCGCTGCAGACAAAAGGTCTTTCCATGCTTGGTACATCGGTACTCCAAAAGTGGCATTGGCCCCAAAATCCATCCATAAAGGAATGCTCTCAACTAGAAC
>VCAZ01000177.1:0-22500 GCA_005784505.1 Bagarius yarrelli | reverse complement strand
GATCAAAAATAGATATAACTCATACTATTGTGTGTACAAGAGTACAAATGAGCAGCTTCGATAGACATGGAATACAAAAACTCTAGAGATGAAGGCCATCTTTGCTCTAATACTTCTACAGAACCCTACCATCATTTCCTCTACCAAAGCGTCGAGCACTAGCTGTGGATCCTGAGGCTCGCTGAGAAGCAGTGGCTCTCCAGTCTCTGGAAGATGCCCTGATGCTGCTTAGACCTGCTGAGGATTGGCTCAATACAGGCGAAGACTTGACCAGATTTACATTTTCGCTTGGTTCTATGACTGTGTTGATGACTGCAAAAGAACATATTTAGGTATGTTATTGCTAATGATTTGTCTAATGTCTAATGTTTAAAGTGCAATACAAATAAACTGAATTAAATCTTTGGTTAAAAGGGTGGTGTTGTAATGTCACATGATTGATCTTTATTGACCCATTACTGTGGTATTTAAATTTAAAAGTAAGCTCATCTAAACATCACAAAGAAGCTCAGTGGTAAAGAACTGCTGAGCAGAAGATTATGGGTTCAATTCCCAAGCCCCTGAACAAGGCTTCTAACCCTCAAAGGCTTGCTTAATGAAATAAAATATATGTTGCTTGATTTTGCATTTAATTGCTGCAATCACAAAATCATACATTTATTGGAGGGAGTAACTACTGGCTGCTAAATCATAGATCAATACAGATCAGATGTTTTAATATAACATTAAGATGCAAGACACACGATTCACTGACCTTCTAACCGCTTCTGGATTCCCCGAAGATCTCGAACAATAGACACTATTGCCTAAATATAAAAGTAGAGTGTTAGAAAAATTTTGTAAACATGGATACAGCTATAGCAAGTAGTCTGAGATGCAAACAAACTTTGTTTGAGCATTCCAAAGGCGGAGAATCATCAGCAGTGTCGACCATCGTCTCTATTTTCTCCCATACCTCTGTCTTATTATGAAACAGAAGCCTGAAAGCACATAGAATTGAGACTGACACAAAGACCACCAAGATCTATAATATACAAGAGCACAACAGCAGATTTATTCTAGGGGTCTGGTTGGGTCACTTAAACATGCACATTAAACATGCCACTGAGTGGTAGACTGAAATATCACAGCGGGCAAAATCACCACATTTAAAACACAATTATTTTAAAGATTAGTACTGGAAAGTTAGTTAAAGATGGTGTAGTTAAAATTCAAATCCCACAGAGAGCTGTGTGATAACACACATATTAACAGCAAGACTCACACCATTTAGTGCCAGCCATAATCATGTTATATACAATGCTAGGAGTCAGAGGTTATCCACTCAATTACTGTCAGACACTTTCAGTTATTGACCCATGTGGAATATATGAATTACCTGGATATAGAAATCAGGGGGCTCATAATTCACCAATGCTTATTTTAGCTATTGTGACTCCACTATATTGCATTTGATGTTTGTTAACCTTTACACCTATAATTATTTTTTTAGAATTACTTTTAAGGCTTTATTATTGTAGAAGGACATTAAATTTCTTATACAACATTGTGGGTAAATTCTCAAATCCGATTAAAGTAAAAGTGGACATTATTTTTAGTTTTGAATGCTTTTTAAACAATAAATTAACCTTAAGACACCTTTATCAATGTGTCAGTATTTTTATAGTAACAGCTCACATGCAGACTAATAATACAGTTTTTTTAACCTGGTATAATGTGAAAATAAATAATAATCAAATGAACTATAATCTATTAAATTATAGTAAATGAACTATAACCTGATATAAACTTGGTAGAATAGTGGTTCTCAATAGGGGCGGTGGGGCGGTAGCACCCTTCAGTGGGTTTTTTAGACAACGGGGGGTGTTGGAAATCACGTGGTGCCTAAGGGAGCGTTTAAACATTAATGTGGGTGCTATATAGCAGTTCTATGTGGAAATTTGCTACATTTATGACTCACACTGCAGTTATGGCGTTAATTAATATGGATTATATCTTTATTCCCCTTTACTTAGCAGGCACACAAATTTTACAAACTAAAAACTTGTACGATATTTGTCATACAAACAATTTATTCTAATCTGTGATATTTGTTTATTCTTTAATCTTAAAGAACATTCTTTATTCTAACATTGCAGTAACTGTCTCACAAATAAGTGTATGATTTAAAAATTGTGTTTAAGACAGAAAACATCAAGTTTCTGTGTATGAGATTTGGGGTGTGGTGTGGGGGGCAGTAAGGGGTTTCAAAATTTGATTTGGAGGGGAGCCTTTGTCAAAAATAGGTTGAAAACATCTGTGATATAATAATAATTTGATATAGGTAAAATTGGAACTTGTTTTTTTAATAGGTATGTCACTAAACTTTAACATACTTAATCTTCTCAGTCAGTCGCTCAGTGTTTTCTCTGATATTCATGGAAAGCTGGGAGACAGGATTCAGCATGGAATTGTCCAGAGCAACCTAAAGCCAAACAGAAAGAATAGAGTGCATGATTACAAACAGGAATGTGGAAAAACAGAACAAAGTAAAAAATAACTGAGGGAAAATAATAGACTGAAAAGGCTGAAAAATACCTGTTCCTGTTTCCAGCTCTGCTGTTTAAGCTCTTGATCATTAACAGTCTGGTCAGGATTTCTGGACATCGCTGAACTCTGTAGAACTGTAGAGTAGTTCATGCTGGTCTCAGGAATTTGCTGCTGTAACTGTAAAATAATTATTACATAGTTTGTAGTATCTTGTATGTGTGGGTTGGTATAAATACACATACATTATCAGACTATAATAGAAGGGTTAAAGATTATTTTTGTATTTAACTAGGAAGTGCCACAAAAGAGGAGGTACACCATGGTAACATAACCCAAAACACAATAAAAGCCTCCTTAAAATCTCAATGTTAAATAAAAGAGTGTAGAGAAAAAGTGAGACAAAATGTGATATTACCCCCTTAGAGGCAAGTTTAGCAGGTACAAGTTCCAAAGCATCAGCTGCAGTCTGAGTTTCGCCATCACCCGCAACATTATGAATTTCCTGGGCCAAAATGGCCAAGTCTTTAGCCAGGTCCTGACTCAACCTACAACAAAATAAATGTAAATGGTTTGGATACTTTATAGAGGCAGGATTAATAATCAAGTACCTAAATAACAGGACCAAAAAATTAATCTGTGACCTCACATTGGAAAAACAAATAAGAAAAAAAAAATTATTTAAAAAATTATTTAATTTATTAAACAAATATGAATTGTGATATACCCACCTACCCACATCAAGTCAATATTTATATATCTTTAAAAATACACTTAAATCATTGCCTGGCATTAAAATGTATTCATTGGCATTAAGATAAATGACTGCAAACTATTTCAACAAATGATTGGAAATTGATAATAATCAACAAAGTATAAAACCCTTTTATTTATAACCATCTTGTTTGTTACCTGGCAATCTCTGCACTATGAGTAGTCCAGTTCTGGTAACTGTCACTCTCATGCCCCTCTGCTTCAGAGTCTCTGCTTCTGGACTGAGGCCGGGTCTGCTCGACAGTCTGGGTTCTGGAGCTGTTAAAGGCTCCTGAATGGTGGGAGCGTTTATGTTTAGCCATGCTATAATTAGAGTCATACTCGTCCTCTGAAGTGGAAGCGTAGTCTGAGCCCTTTTGACGTCTCCTGGAGCCTTGCCCCAAGGAATTTTATTAACAAGAGAAAGAGAGGAACACCAAGACAAGTAGAAGTAGTAAAGAAAGGTACAGATAAAGAGGGAAAAGAAAAAGACCAAATACGTGAGAAACCCCAAATACTAGAATGTTAGGTTACACTGGAAATAAAAGTTTCTTAAATTACCATAAAGTGCTCCCACATTCAGCTGTCAAAAAAAGACAGTCTGCTGAAAGAAGCACTTTAGATGGTATAAGTTTCAAAGTAAATTAGAAATAGATACCCAATAAATTTGTACAGTAATTTGAGTGCCAAATTAAAAATAGTTAGTTACTGACCTAGTTGTGCAAATAAACAAGTACCACAAAATCACTAGGTCAGTGACTAAATAAATGATAATCTATATATTTAGTATAAAGGATAAAAGCCTTGGAAACACTATTTTAAGGAACATAAAAGGAGTAATTTAAGTTGTCATTCAAGAACGCTTGTATTACTACAAATCTGTTGAAATGACTAATAATTTTATTATTAAAGCAGCGCTGTGGTTTTTAAACCTTAATATAAAATGTCCCTAAAATAACTTTTATATTATAAATAACGCTAGAACAACTCTTAACTAGATGAATTTTACTTTTTTCATGTTCAAGACCCCTTCCATCCCCTACCAGCAAAAGACTGCAACCTGCTTTATGGCACACATCCCATGTTGTACTGGTAGATTGGTTAAAGTTAGCCAATAACTGATTCTAGAACAAGCCACAAAATCAACACCATGGCAGGGTTAATAATAGGATTGGTAAATCTTATATTTAAATTCTTCTTATTATAAGATCTTCTTTATAAAACTATGCATAGGATACTTACTAAACGTGTATGTGTGCCAAAAGCCAAAAATAATTTGTCAAAAAATATTTAAAAACCGTGCGTATGCACATCTGTAAGCAATGCCCCGATATCCCGCCCTGTACACACCCATTTTTAACCATAAATAGTCAATAAAAAGCACCTCATGAATGCTAATCTGATTATTAATGAGCTTGCCATTCATTCTATGTGGAATAACTGCAACAGGTAAAAAAAGAGCAAATAAATCAAACTTTTCAAATACAGACACATTATTAAGTAGTTATAGCAGCTGCAGAAGCAGTGCGAGGGGCAACGTGTTGGTGCTTCTGTCAGCGGGACAAAACACTACGGTTAAGCTGGGCGTGTTTGCAAATACTTGGGAAGCGCAAGCTTTTACACACAGCGCTAAAGCAATGAACACCGAAATAAAGTATTCAGACAATGTACAGTATATGAAAAAATTGAAACGCTTAAAATATTCTTCACATTTTGGCTGTAAAATTACAAATGTAAGGTATTGGGGTATTCACTATCCTGTACTACGCCCTAGTGGGTCATCTTCCCCTTTCGTGCTTCTGTAAGTAACAGTGAGACAGCTCTGATGAAAAAATTAATCAGTACAAGCATACATACTACTGGATTTATTCTGCATAATGACATGGATGTAACATAATACGGCGGGAAATGAAATGTTTATGATGTATCAATACTTATAATTGTTATTCTCACATTTACTTTCTACAATCCGACTTCAGTTTATCACCTCTTCATCAGTGTCACCAATTCCCTTTGACTTCAAAACTCAAAGTTTACATACAGATGCACGCATTCTCTTTTAAGGTTGTTTTTAATAGATCACAAACTTTGCGTGGGAAACTAGCCACGGGGTCACAAGCCAGTGCCTTCGCTGCCAGTCCCAAGCCTGGATAAATAGAGGGGTTGTGTCAGGACGCGCATCTGGCATCTGACGTAAAACATTGCAAACACTGCATACAAATTTAAATATGCGAATCATCAGTCATAATATTATAGCGGATCGGTCGAGACCTACACGGTGATGCCGGAAATTGGGCTTCAGTTGGTCAAAGGAGGATGTGTTAATAGACAGAAAGAGAAGAGGAAAGCCAAGAGGGTAGGACTGAGAATAGGGACGCTGAATGTTAGGACAATGACAGAGAAAGGTAGAGAGTTGGTTGATTTCATGGAGAGAAGGAACCTTTTTCTCTCTCATACAGCTTTTTTTTATTTGTGTGTACAGATGTGTAGGTCCTCGAAGGGTAAGGGGGTTTCAGTTGTTTTTTGTTCATAGTGTTCCCAAATTTATGATGTTTTTATGGGGATTTTGTTATTGGCTTGTTGTTTGTTCTTAGGTGTTTTAAAGAGACCTAAGTGAGGTGCTTGAATTTTGAGATTCTTGGTGAAGTCATTGGGAGGGGGAGGAGGTGTTTGCATGTTTTTTTACAATTGTCTTGTTTTTTCCTGTTGTTTAAGTGCTTTGAGAAAATAATTAAGGGTGTTGGTGGTCAGGATTATCGAGGAACATGAGGGGGGACAGCGGAATGCGATCTGGCATCTGACTTGTTTGATGTTGTAGTTAAACATTGCACACACTGGTTATACGTTTAAACTGTTGTTAAAATTTAGGGTATTGTTTTTATCTGAGTTATGTGGGTTGTTTTGTGGAATTGGTTTCGTGTATTTTGGGTTTTTTTATATTGATCTTGTATAAAAATTATCAGTGCATACTTTTAATTTATTCATAATGATGTATTTTATTGCGGGTATTAATTGATTTGATGTAATATATGTTTGTCACATTTACTTTCTACAATCGTTTTGGTTTTTTTTTTACCTCATCAGTGTCACCAATTGTTGACTTTCAAAGTTTACATACAGATACCATTTCTTTTGGTGTTTTTTCATGATTCACAAACTTTGCGTGGGAAACTAGCCACGGGGTAAAAGTGGGCTTCGGGGCCAGCCGGTTGGGTGTCAGACGGGCATCTGAAATCTGACGTGATGCACACACTGCAACATTTTTGCGAATCAGTCATTAATGTGGTTTAAAGCGAACGGTGATGCCGGAAATTGGGTGGATGGTTGTGTTAATAGACAGAAAGAGAAGAGGAAAGCCAAGAGGGTAGGACTGAGAATAGGGACGCTGAATGTTAGGACAATGACAGAGAAAGGTAGAGAGTTGGTTGATTTCATGGAGAGAGGGAACCTTTCTTCTCTCCATCATATATTGTGTGTACAGTAGACTAGGTGGAAGGGTAGCATAGCTCGAAGTATGGGAACAGGATTTAAGTTGTTTTATCGTGGTGTGGATAGAAAGAGAAATAGGGTAGGGGTGATCCTACAAGGGATGTTTTGAAGAATGTTCTGGAGGGGAAAAGAGTGTGTTAGACAGGGTGATGAGTCTGAAGTTAGAAATTGAAGGGCTGATGGTGAATGTTGTAAGTGGCTATGCCCCACAATTAGGTTGTGAGTTAAAAGAGAAAGAGAGATTCTGAAGTGAGTTAGATGAGGTATTGGTGAGTATTCCCAGAGGAGAGAGAGGTGATAGGCGCAGACTTTAATAGACATTTGGTGAGGGGAACAGAAGTGTTGGGCATGTTTGGAGTCAGGGAAAAAAAGATAGTAGCTGACTTTCCTTTTTTCCAGAAGAGAAAGAAGCATATAGTGACTTATAAGTGCTGAGAAAGAAGCACACAGGCAGATTACATTTTATGTAGACAAAGCAGAGATTAGAGAGAGATTAGTGACTGTAAAGTTGAAAAAAACCAATGTGAAGCAAGAGGTTCAAAAAATTAGGTCATATAAAGTTAGAATGGCTTTGAAGAGAATTAAAAGAGGAAAGGCGGTTGGTCCTAATGAGATACTGGTAGAGGTGTGGAAATGTCTAGGAGAGGCAGCAGTTAAATTTCTTACTAGATTGTTTAACAGGATTTGAACGAGTAAGAAAATACCCGAGGAATAGAAGAGAAGTGTACAAGTGATCTTTAAGAACAAGGGTAATGTGTTGAGTTGCAACAAATACAGAGCCATACAGTTGATAAGTCATACAATGAAGGTATGGGAAAGAGTTGTGGAAGCTAGCTTAAGGTGGGTAGATATTTGTGAGCAGCAGTATGGCTCTATGCCCAGAAAGAGCACTACAGATGCAATCTTTGTTTTGAGAATGCTAATGGGGATATACAGAGATTGTCGTAGGGAGCGGCATTACGTTTTTGTGGACCTGGAGAAAGCATATGAAGCCCATATCGATAATATTACCAGGATAGCGTTCCATTATCTCAGAAATATTGCTAATATAAGAAATATCTTGTCACTGAATAATGCAGAAAAATTAGTTCATGCGTTTATTACATCCAGTCTGGATTATTGTAACGCTTTACTGTCTGGATGTTCAACTAGGTGCATTAGTAAACTTCAGTTAGTTCAGAACGCAGCAGCGAGAGTCCTCACTAAAACTAAAAGATACGAGCACATCACGCCGGTCTTATACACACGGAGTTGGCTCCCAGTGAGATACAGCGTTAATTTTAAAATACTACTTCTAACCGATAATGCTCTAAATGGTCTCGAGCCACAGTACCCAAGTGAACTTCTAGTGTCTTACGCTTAACTGTTTTCCTTCTTTTTGCTCTTTTTGGTTCCTCTCAAGGTTTCTTCCTATTTTGTTTCAGAGAGTTGTTCCTTGCCACCGTTGCCCTCAGCTTGCTCATCAGGGACAAACTGATTTCTGATTCATTTTTCATCTTATAATCTCTTTGATTGTGTACAGCTGCTTTGTGACAATGACTATTGTAATAAGTGCTATACAAATAAAACTGAATTGAATATGTTTTAAACGCAGGTAAAAGCACTTTGTTAGCGACAGTATTTACAACACTGCTAACAGACAATTGCGCTTATCAATTGAACAGGGAATCCGTGAGCTAATGTTTGATGGTGTTGCTTTAATTATGTATGAATAAATAACTTGCATTTTCGTTTTTGGGTAGTGCAAAACAAGAAACAAACTGCCTTGGTAAAAAATACATTTAGCTTTAATAACCTTAATCACTGATTATTCAAATTCTACATTCTAGAGCGCAAATTTAGTTTTAATTAGCTCTAAATAATAAACAAAAAATTCTTGGTTATTTTTTTCATGTTCAAGTTTTAAAAGAAACAATTGTGTAGAAATACAGGTATTCATAAATAAAAACTGAAACAGTGTTTAATTCAAGCATAATTATCTAAATATTAATCCTTTGTGTTCCTTAAAATTAAGTGTTAACAAGAGTGTTTCCAAATAGAAAACATATTCTTCCCCGAAAAGCAGGTAAAACTATAAAAATATTTTTGATATTTAGAAACATTTTTATAAATTAATAAAAATGTGTCATACTCACTGGCAGTACTGCTGGTGTATTTTGCACTGCTGGATCTCCCACGAATAATTGGTTGCCTGACTGTTGTCTCAGAACCCCTTTGCGTACCAGTCTTGGGGTCAGATACTGAAATCTTACGTGCAGATTCTAATTCTGAGCGGTTGGAAAAGCCAGTCCTACCAGCTGAGGACTCTGTGTCACTAGGTGTAGTAAAAGAGCTGGTTCTTCTTCTTGGCAGAGCCAATATGTCCAGCCGAGAAAGCTTTTTGCTTTCCTGGGTTCTAGTGGACGAGGAATTGGCATCTGAGTTCTGAGAGGTGCGGTCAGTTTCTGTACCATCATTGTCGGAAGCATCGCCTAAGCGTGCGCGGCGTAGCATGGACGTCCTGGTAGGCTTTGGTGCAGAAAGACTGCCAGAGCGAACTAGTGCTTGGGCCACTGAACCTTTGCTGGATCTTCTAGAGCTTTCACTTTGAAGGGGGACTGTGTATTTTCTATGAACAGGTTGGGAGCTGAACTCCTGATCTGAAACGGCATCAGACCACTTATGTGTTCTGGATCTTTGAGAGGCCTTACCTTCTTCCTTATGGTTACTGTCTGCTGAACTAACCCAGTTCTTTTGAGACAAAAGATCTCTGGACAAGTTAGGCTCTTGAGCATAATGTATAGGAGTTTTTTTTCCTTTAAGGATCACTGGCTTTTTAGGGGCAGAAACTTTACCACTACGCTGACTGATTGTACTGGACGTGTCTACATCTGATTCTGCAGAAAGAGAGTCCTCTGGAGGGCAGGGGGCAGGATTAGCCTTCTGCACTTGGAGGTTGGCCTCTAAAACGGCAAGTGCATTCTCTGTCTCTCGAAGGTAAGACTGAGTGTCTTGACTGCACACACCTTTGAATGCATTTATGTCATTGCTAGAATCAGGACCTGATATGTGGGGCAATTTCATAAAGTGAATGTCGTCACTGGGCCGATGTTTGGTAAAGCTCTCCTGTCTGATCAGCGGAACAGAATTTTCCATGCTTGATTCCTTCCCCGAGATAGAAACACTAGAATCAACATACTTGCGGCTGCCATGTCTAGTTATGGTGGCAGAAGAGAACTTTGTGGAACAATCTTGATCCTTCACTATTTTGTCTTCAGTTACAACCTGCTTAGATGATATCTCAACCTTCACCTCTGACCAAGTCCTGTCTAGTTTCCCACTGCTTGTTTTTCTATCCCGCTCTATGATAGAACCTTCATCAGACCTGCTGGCATCACTCAGACTGTCTGGGTCTAGATCATCCATGACATACAGTTTCTGCTGATCTTTTTGAAATAAAGCTTGCATATTCCTCTCTACATTGTCATGAATCACGTAAGATTCTGACTCCACATAAATACTAGGTGTTGGAAGTTCCTCTCTTGTGGGCAAGTGAGGTAGAATTCTTTGCGCGTTGAAAGTCTGGCTGTCCTCTGACACCGTGCTTTCGTTAGCTTGCGTATGCATCAACTGAGCTTCATTTTGCTTAACTCCTAAACAACAACAGGTTTAAAATAAATATTAACATTTTTGCACAAACAAGTACTGATGTCCAAAAAGCAAAAACAAGAATACCTGAAGGATCGATTCGTCCTGAAATTGGCCCAGAGTTGGAATAGCCATCAGCCAAACTAGCCCAACGTGAAACCCATTTAGTTTCTCCACTAGTTAATAATGCGGATCCTGCCTGTAAAGAGAGGGGAAATAACTACACAGATAACACAACCAGCAAAACAGATTCAGCTAAATTTTGTAATTGTTATTTAACACCAACTTATCCACCAGAAAGGAAGAAACAAAGACTACCACCAGGTCACAGAAATTGCTTTAGGAAGATCCCAAAAGAAAATTTGAGCAAAAGCAAGCCAAGCACCAGATGACAACCATTCCTCATCATATAATATTACTACTACTAATAACTGCTCATATTGTATGGTTTTAAATATGAAGGCTTAATATTTTCATACATTTTACTGTTTATGCACTTTTATGTCATTAATTAATAACTGCCAAAAGTACAAAACAAAAAAGCAATCATCTGAAATTATTTAAAGAATCCTGTAACCATTGACTTTTTAAAGTATTTATGAACAAATAATGATTTGAAAGTAAAAGTGATTCTAAATAATATGTCTACTACTACTGCTAAAGACAGCAACATTTGTCTCATAGGAAAGCAAATTATTAAATCCATTAGGGATAAGTGAACATTGTGTGAACGTTATTAATTAACAGGGAAAATCAAGCATTGTTTACAGAGCCAATCACAGAAACAGCTGTTTGACACACACCCCACCCCCTTAAACAAGAAACGGTAAGGTTATACAAATGACTGATTGGGTTTTGAACAGACAGACCCATATGAGGTAGCCCAGGTGTAATGTTACCTGTGCTGGACCAATGGCAGTGTCCCTACAGCCAGGATTATGACCCATTGTTGGGCCAGGACTATTCTCACTAAGTGGAAGGCTAACCTGGGCCTCCCTGTCAGCCTCTACAGACTTATACTTTGACGCTGCTGAGGGCTGATTGCTGTGCTCAGGGCACTCAAAAACACCAAACACCTGTCAGAAACAAAGCATGGCAAGGGCTTGAAAGGCAGAACAAAATGTGTAATTTGACATAACTACGATGGATAACATCAGTTGAATATGAGGTTGAGACAGCTGTCAGTTGCTCTAAATAAGGGCATCTGGGAAATACCCTAAATGTAAGTGTAAAGAAATGAATGTGTTAGCAGAGAAACGAGTAAGGTCACTGTTACCAATTCTGAACAGTCAATGCTGGCTGGTTTAATCACACTAAAAATCTAAGCTCAAGCAGAAGAAAATGCAAGGGAAAGAGCACAGAAATGTATATGAGCATTATCAATTGGATTAAAGCAAATCCTCAGCAAAGGAGGATAAACATGAAAGAACACATGCGCTTGTTTATTAAGGCAAAAATAACAGATAACAATCGATAATGATACATGTTTCAACATAGAATTGTGAATGGGTATTAAACATTTTGCCTTAGAACATTAAGACAATTATTCAACACAATATTACCACCTATGCTAAAAGCTGCCTATTTGGTTTAATGAATCTGTACTTTTATTTTGCAATGTTTGAAAAGGCATGACACACGGGTCAAGTGGTGCTGTCAAGCAACATGTCACAACTTGTATTCTGAGCTCAGCTCCTACTACAGTCATAAATGTTTATAGATGTGTTTGGACTAACCCTAACCCTTTACTGAAATTTGATTGTTTGGCTCATTTGCCAAGTAACCACATAATTTTTGTTGGAATTTTATACATCAATGGTTTAATAATTACATATTTTACAGTTTTGTGAATGTTTGTTTATCTTTTGGCGGTCTTATGGTAAGTTAGCATTATTCAGTTACAAGAATCTCAGCTTTCCAAGTGCTTATCATCGCTATAGACAAAGTTTATCGCAATTCGATATATTGTTAATTACCCAGGTCTAGGTCAAACTGCTGCTAATCAGGGTCACACATTAAACTAACCAGTAGATTTAAATGGAACATACTTGATCAATCATGCTGCGTGCCTCTTCCACGTCTTTATCATGCCCGTCTGTCTCAATCGTGTAGGTGCCTGCATCACTCAAAGTGTCCTCCTCTTCTTGCCTAGAACCTTTAGGGGATTTTCCATTGTTGCAACTAGTAGGCATGGTTGTAATCAGTGGCTCTAAAGAATTGAGTTGTTGGGAATGTGATATGTTATGAGTCTGATCTATAGCTGAGAGCTGAGAGAGGTTAGAATGATCTGCTACCGCTGACACAATGCTGGAAGATTTGGAGTGTGATTTCTCTGCCTTGGCTGTGGAACTGTGTTTTGACCCTTTGATTAACTCGGCCATAAAATCCAATGCCAATCTGGACTTGCGACCCACGCTCGCGAATGGTCTCGAGGAAGCAGAGCGAGAGGAAAAATTTGATGTACTACCATTAAGATCACTCTTCTCCCTTCTCAGCTGTCCAGCTCCTGCAGAACCATTGGAATCTTTGAGAGGAACAGTAAACCGCTGAGTGGGGGCGCTCTGTACAGATGAAGAGGTTGAACTCTCTCCAGACTGGACATCTCCTTTGGTCTTTTCGGTTCTTCTATTGAGGACCACATGGGATTCCGTAGGAGGCATGTTACTGGTAAAAGAGTGAGAGCGACTCCTGTGCAATTCATTGTCCAAGAAATTGATGCCAAAAGCTTGCTGGGGATCATTTTTAGGCTGAGCTGGACAACGAGGCGTGGAGGTCATGGGAGGTTCCTCTCTCTCTGGAGGAGTAAAATGTTGGGGATTAAGCTCTCTTGAGAGGTCCTGAGGATTTGGAACAGGATCTTCACAGTCACTGTGCGTTCCGTCCTCATGATGGTGTCCATCTAAAAAAAAAAAAAGAATTAATTAAAAAAGGTGATTTTGTATTTTATTATGCATCATATAGATGTATACCACCATTACTGAAAATGGATTTTCAAACCTTTCATCCTATCCAGTATAAGGTCAGTCTTGGTGGTGTAAAGATCATTAGACCAGGACTGTCTTATTAAGCTTGTGTCAGTCTGCACCAGCCAATCAGCCACCTTGTTCTCTGATGACATCACTTCTGTCGGAGTAACCAGGGACTCCTTGCTGGGGGTTTTGCGTTGGCGGAAGGAGAATTTTGTAACATGGTCTTTGATCTTAATCTTTCCAGGAGTGCAATCATCAAACTCGATGGTGAAGGAAGCATGACTCTGGACTACAGGGGGTGTAGGTGGTGCTTTTACCACAGTGTCTTTGTTTGGAATCACCTGCACCTCTTGCTCAGCAGTTTTGGACCTTGATTGCAATTCCTTGGTGGTAATTTCAAAGTAACTTGCGTCCCTTCGACTGGTATGATTAGTTGTTCCTTGACGTACAGGAGGGTCCATTAACTGCTGGTCTGAAGTCATCACTCTGTTTCTCTGTAAAAGTAAATAATATATAGATCAAGCTAGAAAATAGTGAAACTGATTCTGGGAAGATGTGTGCGTCCATCATTAGTTGTATTTACATGCACCATAAGCCCGTAATCGGGATAAAAATGCCCCAAAATAATAACAAATTAAATAAACTTAAGGGGTCGGAAACACCTTTTTATAAACAGCTCAAACAAAAAAAAAATGCATTTTTGGTTGTGCTGTCATTTTTGGAAATTACATCAAATTTAATTCTCGCGGTGTCATGCAAAAGTTTTGCTTTCACTCCAGGATGCTAAATTTCGGTAGTACAACTCTTTCAGTAACCCTTATTACAGACGTCTATCCTCAGCTCTTTAGAGAAGGCAGGGTTCCAGTAACGGTGTAGCAATTCACAATGCTGAGTGCACCACTAGTGCGACTGAGTGATTCAACTCCATATTTACACGATCGAAAACAAAGAAAGTAAAAAAATTTCATGAGCCAAAATTATTTTGACTTAAAGTGTCAGGACATGTGAACTACAGGTTGGATTAAAGAACATCTCATGTGAACGATCAAGCAGAAGGTTTTAATCAGAACGACAAAAAAGTGTGCATGTTAATAGGCTGCTGTGCATCTTAACATGATGTGCTTTTTTTTTTGTTCGATAATCCTGCCCATGCAGACATTGTAAAAAAATAAGTAGAAAATTATCTAACACAAGTAAGTGGAACAAATTAAATTGAAAGCAGCGCTAAAACTTGTGTAGTTAGAAAAGCTACAGACCTGCAGTTTTGTGGTTGCTGCTTGATTCAACAGGCTCCCCCTTGTGGTCTTCATCAACATCACCCCACCATGAGGGCTGACCATACAGCGGAGTGGGCTTGAATGATGCTTGCTCTGTGAGCAACAAAGAAAGAGCAGAGATAAAGTAAGAACCAGGGACAGATATATGTACAGAAACTTTAAATAAAAAATTTAGGAATCACTCAAAACTTCTCCTATTTGCTGCAGCCTATAAAACTCGGGCAACAACTTTGAACCTTTGACGAATGCCAAACGCAGTGTTGCAGATGAAAAAACATTCATCTGTATTTACTGGGGATAGGCATGATTAATCGCTTACCAATAATTAATTGTTAAGAATTTTATGACATTCAATTTAATTACATTTTTATAATTAATTCGAATGTTCTTATCAACATTCCAGACATGTAAAAAGTGAATGGAGTTGATGAAGTTAGCATGTAAATATCTACCCTGCAATACCCTGTGTCTGCAGAGGAGCTGGAGAGAGTAAACAAACAGTTTACTCTCAAGCAGTTTGCGCACCTTTGCGCAATACGTGATTAGTACTTTACCAAACACACTTCCTTGTTCCTTATTTTCTGTAAAGAAAATACAAATATGGAAGACATGCCCCTAATCACCAACAAAAATTACTGCAGACATGCAAAGCGCAATGTTGTGACGCAATGTTCATTTAATCCTGCAATTTACTGGAACAGAACACCTAACAATACTGCAACATGCTTCACAATTTTTTTTTTTCACAAAAAAACCCACAACATCCATAAGGTGTTTCGTACTGCCAGAAAATAATGGCATAATAGTAACAACGAAATGCCAATTCATAGCTGATATAGTTAATTAAATTTAAGTTAATTAAAAGATTTATAACATTGTTTAATACTGCTTCTGGTATTTAATTAAGCAGAGACAAAATTAACCAAACAATAAGGAGTTACAGCAACTATACAAATTATGCTTATACACACATGGCAGAGGCATCATAGCTGACCAAGTTAAAAGCAGAAGAATGAAGAATCACTTCACCTGATTAAACCAGTTTAACAAAGACACATGCGGATTTAAATGACTCGGCTCTCATGGACAACCGCCTAACATAGCGAGATGATGGACCATGAACAGGACAAGCAACGTCCGCCTGCTCTATAGACGTAAACATTACATTTTATTTACTACAAGTGGATTGCACTTTTTTATCGTAATTAAACTGAGGTATGTAGGCAATCCAGCTACTAAGAGCACTTGGGCAGGGCTGGGCAACACCCGTGCGTGAGTCAGCATTGCGTCTGCTCCATTTTACTGAAACTGCTGCAGCCTGTCAAGAGATACTAAGTATCTATCCATCTGTCTATATACACACGCACTATATATATAATATAAATATATATAGGCGGCAGGGTATATATATATATATATATATATATATATATAGATATATATCTCTTTCTCTCCTCTCTCTCTCTCTCTCTCTCTTCTCTCTTCTCTCTCTCTCGCTCCTCTCTCTCTCTATATATATATATATATATCTATATATATATATATATATATATATATATATATATATATATATATATATATATATATATATTATATATATATATATATATATATATATATAGGGGGCAGGGTGGCTCAAATGGTTTGAAGGGGGATTGTTAATCCGAAGACCAGAAACACCTGGGTCCAACCCCACCTCCGGCAAGTCAAACACTGTTGGGTCCTTGAGCAAGACCCTAACCCTTTCCTGCTCCAGGGGCGCTGCATCATAGCTGACCCTGCGCTCTTGACCCCAACTTACTAAGATGGGATATGCGAAAAATGCATTGCACAATGACAATGAATTGAATATAAGTTATATATATATATTTATATATATATATATATATATATATTATATATATATATATATATATACACACATATATATACACAACACACACACACACACACACTTACTTTGTGATTTAGTGATTCAGAATTGAAATATTTATTGATAGAGAGTCAAAGCACTTTTTGTGTGTCGCTTTGAATAAAGTTGTCTGCCAAACACTGCAAATGTCAATATAAAAGGGGGTCAGGTTTAAAGCCGAATCGAAACACGTGGAAACGTAAGGATTTGGTTTGATAGGTGTTTACAGGTTGGCCAACGATACTCTGTTTAACATCATGACAAATGTCTGTTAAAGTAGCTAGCGATGATTTATTACCTATTATATATTTTCTTTACCTTTTAAAGTTATTTTACAAATAAAAAATGATAAAATTGTAAAATGTAAACACTGCATGGTAGAACACATATTCTTATGTGGGACAGCGCAGCTGTTTAATTTTAAAGCATTATTACACAGTTGTTAACTATGACAATGTAACTGTGGCACTATTCGACTGGACCAGGTGAGAGGTAACGCAGATAGACGCAGAGGTCACAGATAAAGCAGTAGCTGTCACCTGCATTCGATTTGCGCTCGTTCTTCTCAAGTTTGGAGTGTGTGATGTCTGCAGAGTTGGTCTTCTCTTCCACATGCTCGGTATTCCTGAACTCCAGAGGCTTCACACCAACCTGCAGCTGACTTGTATATTTCTCATGCTGGCACCAAGAAAACACACAAATCAGCGAATTCAAGTGTGTAACTGCAGAATGGATACACACACATACAGATCAGGCATAACATTCTGACAGGCATCATGGCACCAGTCAGAAGGTGGGAGATATTAGGCAGCAAGTAAACATTTTGTCCTCAAATTTGAAGTGTTAGAAGCAGAAAAAATTGCGAAAGCGTACGGATTTGAGCAAATGCGGGCCAAATTGTGATTCAATAGGAAGGCATCAGAATACACAGCGCATTGCAGATTATTGCGTATAGGGCCGAGTAGCCATAGATCAGTCAAGGTGCCAGTGCTAACCCCTGTCCACAACTGAAAGTGTCAACAATGTGTACATGAGTATCAGAACTGGACCAAGGAGCAATGAAAGAATGTCTTTCACTTTTTCTTTCAGATCAACGTCCGTGGACAGCAAAAGAGACACCAACACAAAATTAGACAGGTGGTCATGATGTTATGCCTGATTGCTGTAGACACTCACTCACTCACGCACTCTCACACAAACACACTTTCTCAATCTCACTCGCTCGCTTACTCTTTTTGACCTGCACTTGCACCCGCACACTCACGCACCCGCGCACTCGCACACTCACCTTCTGACCTGATCTATAACAGCAGTAATTAAAAAGACAGTGAACCAGATTGACAACTGGTTAGCATGTAGCAAGTCCAGACACTAACACACTGCCACTTACATACCTTAAGCGCCTCCTCTGGGACTTTGTGCTGGCTTCGCTCCATAATGTAAACATGAGAATGTGAGTAGAGTTAAGATATTACTCAGTCATGATGTCCACAGCATAAAAAGAACAGCACTGAAGTTTAGCAGTGGGTCAGTGAATACAGAGTCATATGTTATTATACATTTTTTATGAAACAGATTTTTTTTTTTATTTAGCAAAATATTAAATCAAAACTTAGCATGAGAGACACATGAGTAAAATTAGGGATTTTTAATTTATTTTAAATAAATAGCATGAAAAAGGATATCATATCCGAAACGAACCACATCAGAGAGCTTTAGGGTTATGTAGGTCTGGTCAGGGATGCGTAGATCATTCACAAATGTCTAGAGAGCAGGAAAGAGTATTTTTAATTATGATTGTTAGGAGTGAAAAATGAAATATCTGTTAACAGAAAATGAGATGAATTAGAGGGAAAAACAAGCCTTGGAATCGTAAGTCAGTAAGAATCGCTGGGTGGTAGTTTAACCTGGCAACTGAACACAACAAAATAAAGAACACAACTGTTTACAGTTGTGCAGTCATCAGGAACTGGATCTATAATAAGAGGCGAGGTAATGGCTTAATGAAGCTCTAATGAAGTGGGGTGTCGACCACTTTTAAGCGTTGCACTAACACACACCAAACTAATTTTGCATCTCTGGTGATTTAAACAAATTGCTAAACAAAGCAAAACGGGGGAAAAATCTTGTGTCTGTTTTATTCTTGGAGACACAAATGCAAAAGTGATAAATATCAAAATAAAGCATAAATAAACGTTATACATTTAGAAAATTACATTTAGATGATTAACTATACAATTTAGTTTGTATTAAGTATAGATAGTAAGTAAAAAGCATCATACAGACATTGTGATATTAAAATATCTTCCAAATTTTAAACTAACACACATTTCTAAAAGATCATAAAAATGGTATTTAAAAATGTTGTGTTTAGCAAACAACCCATGCAACGTTAATGCAACTGTAGCTTTATTTAAGTGGCTCGAACGCCGCGTTGTGTGCTCAACATACATTTGGCTGAGTTTGCTGCGTAGTGTTAATGGTGTTAGCTCAATACTGATTATATTCGTTAAAATAAGTAAAATTCTCCTTTAGTTTGGAGGAGAACAAACACTACAAACAGTAAAAGCTGAACTATCTCGAATTCAGCATCCAGAGCAACGTCACATCACTTCCCAATCAGCCGCAGAGTCAATTTCACTCATCACAATATTCATTATGTTAGAAAACGTTCTGTGCTTATATGCGAGTTTTTTCCTGGTTTTTTCGTTCTCATTAAAGGAACTAAGACAAATTGTTAAATTGCGCACAGTCATTCATAAGCTAATTTAAATCAAAGAAACAAAAGGAAAGAGAAACTCTAATGAACATCGACGTTAAACAAAGTGCTACTAAAGAATCCAATATACTGCCGACAGCCATACCATAGGACTGGGTTGGTACACTGGAGTTTCCACACTTTGGTGGTTAATTCTCTACTTAATAATCATTTCTCCACCCTTACTTAGAATTTTCACCTTTCAAATACTAAAACTGAGCACAGAAAAAAGGATATTCGAAGATATGTCACTTTCACATATATAAGAAGAGCTGATTCACTCACCCGTTAAGACTGCCCAGGTCTTAACAAGGTGCTCTTCATGCTCGGGCCATAATTATCACATCGTGCTGTTGTCCACTACGAGACTGTAGAAAAAAAACATACCACAATGCCACACGTGTAGTTGTTTTTTTTTAAGATAATAAAATGGCATGTAAAAATTAACTGAAATCGTGCACAGGGCATTGTCATGCTGGAACATGTTGGGTCTCTCAAGCTGCATTTACACGGGCAGACCTTTTGCCCATAAAATTTTTTTCAACGGCCCGCTTACATCTTCTTTAAAAAAATGGACCCTATCCGATTCGGGCATTCACGCTAAACCAGCAAAAAGCACAATGATAGACATACGGACCGGGAAAAGGAGTAAAACGACCAATCAAGGGACGGAGATTCACGATACTTATTATTTAAAATTGGCAAAACAACAGTTGCCCTTGTTACAGCTGGCTGAATAAAGCATTGTTTCTATCAATCCATAAAAACTTTTCTCTTTTAAATTTGTTTTCAGACAAAATTAAGAAATAAAAAATACACAGGCTTATATATCGCTGTTGGTGTCCACCGAGTTGACGTCATGCGTCACTGTGAATTTGATTCACCCGCAGAGTAAAAATCTGATCTGTCTGTTTACATCGCAGACACTAATGCATATATCGATTCGTATCCGATTTACTACCACATAGGAATGAGTCCGTAGCCAATCTAAAAATATCCGAATCCATGTGATTTTTTTTTTCTCTTACACTATTGTGGGTCATATCCCTCCCAGGGGAAAAAATCGAATTGGCTCACTTGACACATGTATGCATATGCGGCCTCAGTTTCAGTAAAGAAAGTCTTTTACCACAAATACAGAAGCATTCAAACAATTGTGGGCTTCCAACTTTGTGCCAATAGATTCGGAAGAATTAGTCAAAGGTATTAAAAATCAATTACTGTAACGATTTGATCATCTCTTGGTAATTTCAACTAAATACACTCCTCTGTCACAGAGTTGACAAAGCAAACTGATTATAGAATAAATGACTGAATATTATGATATTTATAAATAGGCGTTCTCTCACTTTGTGTAGCATCCACGCAAGAATATCTGTTATCTGTATGAGAATTCAGTTTCTTTTAAACGCATTAAAGGATCAAGTTCACAAAGATCTAGAGAAAAGAAGCACAGTTTGAGACAGCGGATTTATCTGTCGTCTTTTGTAGCTTATCCTCACTCATCAAGGGAGGTTGCTCTGGAGCTGAACTCATTGCAGCCTCATTAAAGCTCATAAGAGACTCCGTGTGAGTTTGTGGCCAGACTCGGGAAGCACATCGAGCTGGACACACGTCGAGCTCTGTTACCGTGTCCTGCTTTTGTACTGTACTTAAAAAGCAGAACAAGACAAAGAATAGAAGATTTCTGACATTTGATGCTCCTCTTATTAAATTGTCTTTCACTAAACTGGTTAAAAGAAAGAAAAAGGAAGAAAAATAACTATAACATGGTTGCATATTATATCTTCCCCCTTAACTAATATTTGTTGAGCAATTTTCAGCATTATTTGTTAACGATCTACTCCTATTTAGTCCAGACTTTCTTAAACAAATTCTCCAGATCTCTGGATTTTATATGCACTTCTTGTTGGAATTTTCAGTGCGGTAATAGAGTAAATGGTTGAGAAAATAAAGGGTTAAGAGAATGTAGGACTAATAGAGTAAATGGTTGACAAATAAAGGGTTAAGACATTAAAGAAATAAATGATTAGGGAACAAGTGGTTAAGGATAAATGGTTAAATACCTTAAGCACCTCAACCAATTGATATTTTTGGTAACAGGATCCTGTGCCTTTTTTACTGATTGAATTTTACCATTTCCATAAAAACTACTAAATAAAGAAACCCATCAAAACTTGTCCTTTATTTATCAGAACGAGTTTCAAGTTATTGAAGCGCGGTAAATGGGTCATTCGCAGCACAGTCCATGCTTCTATGAAAGGATGTGCACATTTATAGAACAGGATATTCTACTTTTTTCTTTACCTTTAGTTCATTAAAATGTTTGTATTTGTTTTTTTATTTGAAGTATTGGTTGTTGTATTAAATTACCAGTGGAAATCTCTGTTTGGATAATTTCAGTTTGATATCAAAACACCACTGCACTGTACCGGGGGAACAGACTTTTATCGCCAGCGCAGCAATTTACCAGCGTTTATCTTAAACAATCCTGGAAACATTGAGCTTGTCACTAAAAAAAACAGCGCTCATGTTTCTTGTATCTAAACCACAGTTACTGTGGAGTTTTTGTGCATTGTTTCATGTGTTACATTATTTTGCACAACCATGAGCTTGTGGCAGGAAGGCACGTGCTGCAATACCAGTGTTCACCGCGCATAAGGACGAGCATTTACACAAAAAGTCACAGGCTTTTGGAAACACACAAATAATAAGTCTAGGTGTGTGAAACAGTGAGCACGGACCTATTATAATGTATGTTTAAAAATTTAGCTATATAACACTGAAGTAGTTACAGTTCTACAGCTATAGACACTAGCAGTGGCTACATAGAAAAGGGATAATGAAGCAGGGAGAGACTTAAAGGGAGAGAGAAACCAAGAGAAAAATAAAGAGTACAGGGGGACAGAAAAACATGTTAAAATAGGGGGCGATAAGAGAGAGGCTGTAGAAAGAGAGCAAGAGTAAAGAGACAGAGAGAAAAACAGTGAAAGAGAGAAAAAAAACCAAGAGAGAAAGAACAGATAAAAGCGTGCAGCGTGAGAAGAAGAGATAGAGAGAGATATGTAAATTAAAATACTGTGTAAAGTAAAAGACTAAAGGAAAGAGAGTGACTAAAAGCGACAAAAGAAAAATGTTAAGAGACTGTAAGAGAGAGAGAGAGAGAGAGAGAGAGACTGTAGGAGACAG
>VCAZ01000188.1:684666-710407 GCA_005784505.1 Bagarius yarrelli | reverse complement strand
GCACACTACCTGATGGGCTCGCGAAACAAGCAAAACTAAATTTTAAAAATGTACTTAGGAACAGTTTTTATACATTTTTGGAAGATGAGGCCATGAAATAGGAATCTCAAAGGTTGAGTTGGTAAGATAAGCACAGATATGATCATATCATATTAAAAGCTTGGCTTAAGTTCGTTTTCCAGTAAAAGACATGAAACTTCCAGTCCTTGATCTTTGACGTCACTTCCTGTTGGTGGTGCTGCTGAAGGTTTCTAGTAGAGTTGTTAGTTGCGAGCTCTTCTTTTTTTTTTTATCCGTATATTATCTTACTCTCTGTCGATTGTATTAACAAAATACTTAACTCCCACATTTTTTAATATCAAACTTTTTTTGAGGTTTGCTGTTCATTCTCCGTTTGTGTACGTGTTAGCATGTTTGCCTGGTGTCTAATCACAGATAAGAATACAAGATATGAAATAATACGTAGCTATTTTGTTCGGTTTTTAGTTGTAGCCTAAAGTGTTTTTTTCCTTGCTGGGGGTGTTGGTCCAGAACCATAAGGCTTAAACAATAAAATTGCTGATAAAGACACTGGTGTGACCCGTCTAAACTCTGGAGCTGTACTTGGAGGTCATAGGGAATACATTCAATAGACCATTATAGTAGACGAATCAGAACGTATTTTTAGACATTCATCATTGGCGTGCTGTAAAAAACCAATTGCATTAAACTTTTTATTTTTCCTCTGGCGGCTCGATGTTTCTCATGTGAAGTCTTTATTCATATAGATCAAATTTCCTTCATTTTGGCGTCTCCTGGGTCGGCATGCAAACGTCTTGTCACTGGGAGGAGATCTGGGAATCACGAGATGTGCAGCGGCGCGTCTTAGAACCTGTTCTAACAGGTAATTTGATATTTTTGATTTAATGTAAGTAAAGTTCAAGTCAAATTTTCTGTACAATGTTCACGGTAGTCTCAGGGTAAAGGCGAGATTAGATTTTCACATGAAGTGTGGGTCAAGAGTGTGATTCCTGAAAAAGGGGAGTTTAGTGAGAGCAACTGGATCAATAAGGACAGAGTGCGGGAAAAAAACGTATGAGCAAAGTAAACGGAAACTGTCGGATCAGTAGATGCGCTGCTTACGATGTGGCAACAGAAGCGCAGCGTAGGCTCTGAAAATAAAAAAGCACAAAAAATCATCATACTACAACTCTGTCGTGTTTTTTCATAAGACCGGATGGCACCACCCGCCCCCTCCTCAAGCCCACAACCAGAGCCAGCGCTGATAGTAGCGCTCAGCCACAACAGAAATACTGCCTACTTATAACGTTGGCCAGAAGCTTGTCTGTTGCTTCACATCAACGGTGTCTAGATGTAAAGGTCTCAGGTACATCTGCCAGTTTGCGGACTGTTTGATATGACTTAAGAGAATTCATTGAATATCCAAACCCACATACCGTCCCATCACCGCTGAAAGGATATTGATAGAGACTCTCAGACACACTACTTCGACAAGATCTGGCAACAATGGGATTATTCATGAGACTTTTCAGTGTCCAATGGTAGAGGAGCTACGAGAACCAGCTGATTCTTGTTTATCGACCATGGGCTATGAGTGATATTGAGGATGCACATAAACAGCTGTCTGATCCACGAGAAGTGGGAGGAGTAAAGTTCGGTGAAGAATTGCTCTGATTCTGCAGAGAATTTCAGCCAACTTCATACGAGTTGAGACGTTTGATGATGCGGAAATTGTCACTGGACATATCTAAACTTCAGTATGCATGGCCTGAGAACAATGTGCAATATAGAGACATGATTACAGCTGTTCGGGAGGCTGTGCAAACAGCAAGATGGAGAGACTGTGTCGCGATACTTGGTCAGATGGACAGATATTCATGATGCACACAGTGAACATCCTGATGACATAAATCATGGACCAGTGGGGGTGTATGAAGCGCACTTGAGAAATAGTTGTATAAATGGACTGAAAGAGGAAATTGCTCATAAGGTTAAGCAAACATGTATTATATGGGACACAGAAAAACTGTCCCTGATTGAGCAATATGCTGTACATGCAGAAAAGCTTTTGAACAAGGAGGATCAAGCACAGTCCAGAATACGTGATGATCAACTTTATAAAGCACAGTTGACTATGTTGCAAATGTTGGGGGCTCACCTATATGACAGAGAAAGAGGTGATGGTAATAGTGACAGTTGCTGGATCTACGGTGATTTAGAACATTGGAAAAATGATTGCCCAGATAAAACGGCAGTGACAAGAGGTCAACAGAGCGACTGAGGTAGGGGATGGGTCAGGTGGTGGGACCTCCAGGCACGGGTGAGTCTATTCTTTTTAATCTTACTATGATCTGCAATGAAGAACTGCTTACGCTAGATTTCCTATCGTTTCCTGTTCTCCTGTTAGTGCTGGTGTTACTCTTGGAAAAAAAAAATTCCAGCACAGAATTTATGACACTGAAGACAGCTCACTGCATACATACACATACACAGACACATACCAGATGAGAGCTATAAGAAGAATGGTTTAAAAAGTTAGAAATGCCTTATGTGCTAAAATTGAAACACATGACTAACATGAATGAAGATGTGTAGTAAAGTTGATCTCTCAGAGGTTTTAGTTTTTTTGGGTTCTGAGTTTCCACAGATTCTTTTAAAATCTGATAATAGTTGGTGGCAAAATTTAAGTGAATGATTGTTGAAAATCTATTACAATTCTAATTGGGAATTAACATTTGATCTATTAATTTGGGTCAGTCCAAAATGTTGTGCATATAGCATGCATTTAAATTTGTTGGCTGTGTCTCTTTGCCAACGATTTAAAGCAAGATGGTCTAAATAATAGTTTGTTCAGTAAGTAGTAGAGTTTTGGGGTATTTCATTTTTGCAGAAGGTAAAAGACTTGAGCCAAACAAAAAATTGTAAGCATTGCAAAGGAAAAAATTTATTTTTTAATTAAGATTTTGGGTCTTCTTTGGGAATGTGTTTAATTTCTAGAACGTTTACACTAACTGAACCCTCAAGAGGCTCCCAGATACATTTGCCCAAGGGAGGGGCTTACTAGCCCAAACCACGCTTAGTTAAACAGTAGAAGTAATCTTTAAAAAGATACAAGATATTACAAAAAAAACCCTAAACTTGGATTATCAGATAAAATTAAATAATTAATGGTTGAATGGCATGTGATGTTCTAAGATTATTATGTTTGTATTACCCATAAATGTTTTATTCACAGGAAACGTGAAGACCAATGCAATTGTAATGCAGCTAGACAGCCCAACAGAAAAAATGCATCCATATGAATGCAGGAGTAAAATTTTTGTTTTGGAATCAGCAACCTGTAAATCACATTTTTTATTACTATGTTAAATTGACACACAGTAGAGATTATGTGTCAAAAGGAGGGATGGTATAGAAATGCAGGGCTATTAGTACACAAAGGGATTCATTAATTACTCTTAAAAAAATTTTTTTTGTAATTGTTGTGGAATTTGTACAACAAATAACGTAGGTAAAAGCAGTTAAAACTATTCAAAGTGTGCATGTACTCTTTAAAAGGTCGTTCGAACACTGGAACATAATCACAAAGAAAGCAGACTAACTATCTAAGCAGACTATCTAATATCGGCGACTATGCGAATGTGATGTTAAATTATTGTGTTAACCTGTCTTCTGTTCGGTCTAATGTTACTTTAGAGGTGAAAGATGCTCTTCCAAAATCAGACACTGAAAGGCTTCAAGAATGGACAATTAAACTGCCCTGTCTGGTGTTTTTTCTTATTCTATGATTTTTGTTTTCTTTAAACTAGTATATGTCCAATATATTAGTTTACTTTTACATTTGTTTAATGGTTATTTTGGGGGGTTTCTGTTGTTAATTTTATATCCTTGTGTTTTATATCCTTGTAAAGAATGTATATTTTCCCTTTGGCTTGGATGTTGGGGGCCCAGAACAGGAAGGCTCTTTGTCTGCTGATAAGAGACATCTGGTGTGGACCCCTGTCTAAACTCTGGAGCTGTACTTAGAGGTCATAAGGGCATACATTCCATAGAACCATATATAAGAGGCAGAACGATCTGCGTCTCTTTTTGACATTCAGTAATTGTGCAATTAAACTTTTTATTTTTTCCCTATTGCTTTGCTTCAACGTTTCTTCATGTGAAGGTCTTTATTTTATATTAAGATACAAATTTCAACCACATTTGTTAGTTTGCGTTTCCAGTCGCATTTCTGTTCCACTGTTTTCTTTTTAACCGAGTGCATCAACAGCAGCGGTACTTTAGAATCACTAAATATTCAATGGCTTCCACTCTTGCTATTGTTGTCTGCACCACCTGCCATATGTACAGTTTCTTTCTCTCTCTCTCTGTTGGCGATGAGGGCTTTACATGCGATAAATGTAGAGAAATAGTCAGACTGACAGAGAAGGTTTTAGAACTGAGACACGCATCCAAACTTTAATTGACGACAGTAAGAATGTGAGGGCTGTAGATTCGGTTTCAGATGCGAATAGTTCAGGGAATCCCGTACATGATCTGGTTCTGGTTCTAGAGCCAGTGCAGCAGGGCAACCGGGTGACTGTGAGGCGGTATAGTCGCAGGTCAAACACCGCTTTTCAGTTCCGACTAAAAACATTAACAAAGGTTCCCCACTCTCAGTGACGCACCCCTGAGAAACTGATGAAAGAGCTCTAGTAATCGGTGATACTGACAATGAGACTACCCAGACCAAGTCCAAGTTTACGGAGCCGGAGCCAAGAGCGCCTGACAAATTTAAAAGTGCTGCTAATGGCTAAGCGTAAATTCTGTAAGAATGTTATTCATGCTGGAGTTAATGATTTTCGACTTCGCCAGTTGGAGATCACTAAAAATAATTGTAAAGAGTTGTGTGAATTCACAGGTATGATGTCAGACACAGTGATTTGCTCTGGTTTCCTCCCTGCTTACCGTGGTGATGAGATACTGACTGACAGACTGTCATCACTTAATAGCTGGATGTCTAAATGGTGCACGCAAAATAAAATAGTCTTTATAGACCAAGGAGGAGTTTTTTTTTGGGGCAGACCTGACCTCATTAAAAGAGATGGTATTTATCCTTCCTGGGGTGGTGCCACTCTTCTTTCCAAAAATTTGGCAAATAGTCTTAGAGTTGGCACTTGACTAACTGGAGCCCAGGTCAGGAAGCAGATAGTCTGGCTAAACCATCCGTCTGCTTGCCGTCTCACCTTACATGCTGCACAGAATTCAGTTAATGTACAGCACATAGAGACTCTCATAAGGTATCACACTATAAAGACTGTGTCTGTTGCCCAAACTAGAAAATAAAATAAGTGTCTAAACAGGCTTAATCGAAACAAATTTTTTGATGTTTGACAAATAAACAATTTTATGCAACACAGAAAAAACAAACGATAAAGTTTGGTTCACTAAATATCAAGTGCTCTTTATAAACGATATGTGCTCTGTTTGACAGAAACCTGGCTAAAACCAGATTATGTTATTTTAAATGAGTCTACACCCGAAAATTACTGTTATAAACATGAGCTGTGTCCAATAGGGAAAGGTAAAATGATATTTTTTAGTGTTTCTCAGAGAGCAGGTTTTAGGTATAAATCATTTGAAGTAATAGTACTTCATCTAACCATTATCCGGAGAAAATAGATGCTAATAATAAATCTCCTGTAATTTTTGTACTGGCTACTGTATACCGGCCACCAGGACACCATACAGACTTTATCAAAGAATTTGGTGATTTTCTAACAGAGTTAGTGCTTACTGCAGAAAAAAGTCTTAATTGTTGGTGAGTTTAATATCCATATCGAAATTGACAAAATGCTCTGGGATCAGCGTTTATAGAGATCCTGAACTATATTGGAGTTAGACAAACATATTCAGGTCCCTACTTATAATCCAAATCATACTTTCACATAAAATTTATGCTAATGATGTTGAAATTCTGCAACAAAGTGATGAATTTTGGATCATTTTCTAATCCTGTGCAAACTTAATATAGCTAAAACTGTAAATTCTAAAATCTGTTACAAGTATGTAAGAAACCATTACTTCTGCCACAAAAGAACTAAGTAATCTTCCTGATTTATCCAAATTCTCCAGCATATCCAATAGCTCAGAGAAAAATAGCACCATGGTGTGATGAGCACACACAATCCGAAAAGTGGAGAGCAGCTGGAGAAAAACTAAACTAGAAGTATTTGTATTGCATAAGCTCCTAAAAAAGGTAATTCCTGAAGTCATAGGTCTGCTTATGAATATAATTAATTCATCGTTGTCATTAGGATACGTTCCCAAAACATTTAAACTAGCTGTTATTAAGCCGCTCATTAAAAAAACCCAAAGATCTAGTTTATTATAGACCGATCTCAGACCTCCCCATTTTCTGTCCTAGATACTTGAAAAAGGTTCTTTACAACAAAATTTTCTTAGAGAAAAATGATATTTATGAAGATTTCCAGTCAGGATTTAGATCCTGTCACAGTACTGAGACTGCTCTAATTAAAGTTACAAATGAACTGCTGCTATCAGCTGGTAATGGTTGTCTCTCCCTATTAGTGCTATTGGAACTCAGTGCTGCCTTTGACACTGTCAACCACAACATTTTTTTAAATAGATTAGAAAGCCTTGTTGCCATCAGTGGAAGTGCGTTAGCATGGTTTAAATCTTACTTATCTGACCGCCAACAATTTGTAGCAGTGAACGAAGAGGTATCTTAGTTCATGCGTTCATGCTATTAGACTATTGTAACGCTTTAACTACTGGGTGGTTGTTTTGCCACGCCTAATAAACAAACTCCAGCTGGTCCAAAACGCAGCTAGAGTTCTTACTATAACCAAAAAATATGATCATATTAGCCCAGTTCTGTCAACACTGCACTGGCTCCCTATTAAATATGGAATAGATTTTAAAATCGTGTTATTTACTGATAGAGCCCTGGTTTAGCACCTCGGTACCTGAGTGAGCTCCTATCCTATTATAATCCTCCACGCCCGCTGTGCTCTCAGGACTCAGGCAATTTGATTATACCTAGAATTACAAAATCAACTGCAGACGGCAGATCCTTCTCTTATCTAGCGCCTAAACTTTGGAATAACTTACCTTGCACTGTTCGGGAGGCAGACACACTCTGTCAGTTTAAAACTAGATTAAAAACACATCTCTTCAACTTGGCCTACACATAATACACACATTTATATTGTTCAAAACAGAACCATCTACAGTTCCCGCCATAGAGGACTGGATGAGAAGGTGTGCCAACGTCTGAGAAAGTACTCATGTAAGGTTGCAGAGAGCCATCTGGTCTCAGATCATTCAGGCGAATCATAGGCAATGCCCTCCCCCACAGTATCAGCCCAGTTAGCTCGTGTGGTTATCTACCAAGGATCTGTCTTCGCCTTCCCTGTAAGAAACTGTGTCCCAAGTATGTAGGCCCATTAAAAATCCTTAAACAGATAAACCCTGTCACTTATCGGCTCGAGCTCCCCTCCTCTTATCGCATCTCACCCTTCTTTCACGTCTCACTACTCAAGACACACCATGAGAACTCCAGCGAGGAGCCTGTGCCACCCGCGCCCCCTGCCTCCATCGAAATAGAGGGGGCACTGGCTTAGCAGGTGCATGAGATTCTGGATTCTCTCTGGGGCGAACTCCTGGGGCGTTCGTAGGAGAGGGGGTAATGTAAAGACTTCACCTTCACTCCACCAGAGGGCGCCATTGCCGGAGTAATAGCGCTTCCGGGTGTAACTCCTGTTTGGCACATTATTTAAGTTGTAAGACACCGCTATCAGATTGCAAAGTATTGTTTTGCAACATACTAAGCGTTTGTTTATGGTCTCAGATTCTTTTGTTACTGATCATTGCCTGTTTTCTGACCATGATTCTTTGTCTTATGATTCAAATTTATTTGCTGTTTATTCTGTGGATTACCATGTACCAAACTTTGCCTGTTTATTGACTACGCCTTTAAACTGCCCTTATCTACTTAATAAAGCTTTAACCTGCATGATGGATCCCTGTAAGACCTGTTTATTACAGAAGTACTGTGTGCCAGCCTGTCAAACCAACAGGTGAAAATATAATTCTGATTTAAATTCTAATCATAAATTAATTTTGGCCAGTCAAAAAATGGCACGGACAAGCCAAAAAATTTTTGAAAGCACATCTTTACTAAAAACAATGTAAATACTTTTTTTTAAAGCAAAATTTTTAAGCACTTTTTTTTAAGCAAAAAGTTAGTTTTTATTTAAATAAAAATAAAACTAACTGCATGTGTCAGGACTCAATCAGGCTTCCCGAGTGCATTGCTCTCCTGGGCCACCAGAAGTGAAAGCAAGTCCTGTTGGGGATGCCACAATTTTTTCTATCGCCCTGTCTTGCAGAGATTGTTAGTATATAATTTCAAAGAAGCACAATGTAGGAAATAGCAATTTAGTTTTGCTACTTAAAAAACCCCTCCAAAAATTACATTTCACCAAAACTCATTCATTGGTTACATTCATCCTCCGGTTAACTGCGGGGATGTGTGTTGTGAGCAACATATGTTGACTTGTGTGTCATCGTGATAATATCAGGACAAACAATCTCTTCTGGAGCACTTTTGGGGCGATTGCTTCCTGCATACAATGGTAAATAGACTGCACTGCTGTCTTGCTGCCTGCTATTTGTTGCTTGCTGCAGTTTTGAAAATTTTTTGGTCAGGCTGACGCCCCTAGGCTGATGATGGGCCCACTGTTAAAACCATCTGTCACTGTAGTAACATTATATTAACTATAATGTATTGTAAAAACATTTCATTTTTGTTTTAATTTAAGTAAGGTTGCACAGGACAACAAAAAAGACTTCATTAAGATAACATTAGGATATAAATATTAGATGGGGTTAATATAAAACAGGGTTCCATTTAAACCCACCTGTTTTCAAGTTTTACAAGGGTTGTTTATGTGGTGAATGATTAAATATTGTACACCCATGACAACAACATCTGCAGGTTTGTTTTGGAGTAAAAAGTACAGCATGCTATGCTATATTATTTTTTGCATTTTTATACTTAAATAACAAAATAGAAAATAATAAATACATAATGATCATTTGTTGAATTTTGTTAAAATACAATTAATTTGTTCATGTGAATAGCACTGAACGTGAAGTTCAAGTTAGAGAACAACTCTTGCAACTCATTCTTTTGGCATACAAAATAACCACTACCGTAACTTAACATTATAAAGAGACAAAAGTATTCAGACACCTCACAATTATAGCCATATATTTTTTAAAACATTCCAGATTTAGTTTCACTTCTTGATTGTGGTGCGTGACTGTAAGGATTTGTTCATACAGACACAATAGTATTTGTGAGACCAGATACTGTGACAAATATAATTCTATATAATTATAAGAAGGAACTATAAATTTGAAGGTACATTAGCTATAACAAAGCCAAATTCCTAAAACAAGTATTTAATAAATCCACATACATTTAGGGTTATTTTCCCATTGCGAATCTTGTAGGTTTGCCTGCTAAGAATGAAATTAACAGACTATAATATTAATGGTCCATTATTTTAACAGTGAAAAAAACGCATTTCAAAAAAATGATTAGTTCGCAAAAGTCTTAGTACTTGGTAGTACTTTGGCCATCACCTCTCCAAGTGATTAAGTTTCGAAACTGACATCTAACAACTCGAACCTTCAGCTCCCTCCACAGATTTTCTATCGGATTAAGGTCTGAAGATTCAAACCACCCAAAGCATAATGTTTTCACATTTATGTTTGACAGTGGGGGTGGTGTTATTAGGATCACAACAGCATTCCTTCTTCTTTAAAGACAGCATGTTAAGTTGATGCCAAAGAGCTTGATTTTGGTCTCATCTGACCACAACACTTTCACCCAGTTCTCCTCTGAATCACTCAGATGGTCACTGGCAAATTTCAGACAGGCTTTTACATGTGCTTTCCTTGAGCAGGGGAACCTTGCAGGTTCTGCAGAAATTCAGTCCGTCATGGCAGTGTGTCACCAGTTGTTTTCTTGGTGACTATGGTCACAGTTGGCTTGAGATCATTGACAGGATTGTCACAACATCAGAGTGATTGATAGAAAGGGAGCATCTCGGTTATGTATCACAACCCTCATTACTGGATGGTGTCTTTTATGCCACTGTCCCGGGGAGTCGTCTATTTACCCCCTCAGAACGATGAGCAGAATTGTGACTGGTCTATTTATACACCCTAAGAGTGTAGACGTGTTGAAGAAGAAACAGTCAGCATGTTAGAATTAAAGGAGGAGAGCACACACCCAGGAGTGTAGACTTTTAAAAGTTCTGATAAACAATTAGTTGCCAAACTATCCAAGGCCTTATATGTCAGCATAAGAATTTTAAAATCAATACGGAACCTGACAGGGAGCCAATAAAAGGATTTTAGAACTGGAGTGATGTGCTCTCGGATTTCTGGTCCATGTCAGGATTCTAGCTGCTGAATTCTGGACATGCTGCAATTTAACTAACAGTGGTCTTTGAAACACCTGCAACCAGAGCATTGCAGTAATCGAAGAGAAAACAAAAATGTTCAATCAATTTTTCCATAACGGCAGAACACTTTGCTGATAAATAAGAGTGCTGTTAAATATATTATATAATATATTCATTTTCCTTACTGCTTGTAAGTGAAAATTTACCAGAATAATGGCTGAAACAAATGATTGTGATGCTGATATGGCTAGAACATTAACATTATGGTACAGCAGACTTGATTTAAGCAATAAATGCCAGAAAGATTTGCTGGACCACACTCATTGTCAGACAAGACCAGAACAGTCTGTGCCAATGATGGTACCACAAGTGTCAGTACACATAATGTCAAAACATATTTAGAGGCAACAGATCTGACAAGTATTGTATTAAATAGTGGATTGACAGAACTAGCTTATAGAAAGCAGAAATGTGAAGAGTCACACTTTAAAAGTGCTTAATAAGGAGTGTACTGAGCATGATCATCTTCTCAGTTTTCAAAGTCTGCTGCTAAGAATACATCGAGTAAGCAGCCAGAAATTTCGGCAGATTCCAGTACTCTTCGACAGAACTTGCTCCAAAACTGCCTGCAGTCCAAACTCTGACACAGAATACACAGAAACCTGGAAATCAATTGCTGTCACGATGATGGAGATGTTAGAGCAGCTAATGTATAGCTTTCAGTCGCAAGATATTCCCGCTCACAAAACCATCTTAAACCATCCACAGCTTCTCACCTGGACATCTGAAGCAGAAATGTTCAACACTTTCTTCTGTATGGGAAGAAAAAAGAGAAAACTATGGGACATATATTGGGAAAGAGAGGCAGTACGAGTCATTCTTGTAACTTCCAGGTGTAAACTGATAATAAGGATGCATGCAAATTGATTGTAAACAATGCTGACAAACTAAATATTGTAAAAAATAAAAACATCTGTCAATAGGGAAAATGATGGCTTTGTTATACACCTTTGAGAATTAAAGAAAAAGTGACAGTAGGAGTTACTTTAACTGTCTGTCTTGAGCCTAAATTTTTTGTTGTGGAAAAGATCTCTACTGTAGCTTTACCAGGCAGTGCTTTCATGACAGAGCCTATCACTTCTTGTTCAGCTCCCAGGGGTGTTATGGTGGCCAAACTTGTCATTTCTTTTTGGAGTGATGGGTGGGTCCCTTTAAAGGTGATCAACACATCAGGTAGACTTGTCTTACTGAGCTAATCTATATCTCTCTATATATCTTTCATTGCACTTGAGGACATTGACAACCGGCACGTGAAACCTTCACTTAGATGAACATGAAACAGTCCATTTGGAGTTTTGTCGATCTTCAGATTCACATACGTATTTGAGCAGCAGCAATATCAACTGTATAAAAAAACAAACATCACTCATCAACTTTTTTTTAATTGCGGCGGCGGAACATAACTAAAACTGGCTTAATGCATTAAAGCAGTGTTTTAAAAAAAAGCCCAAACTCACTAAGCAAATTATTCATAAAGCATACAACCCGCTTTTATGCCTCAGCAAGAGCACGTATGGCATTTTTAATAATCAGTGCAAGCAAGAACTAATCGGTCACTGTTTTATTGCATTAAGCCACGTTGGGCTAATATTCTTGTCTGTACATAGTATAGCATAGCATAGCATGCATAACATGCATAACATAGCATAGTATAATAATGTGTTTATCGAGTTTGGTGTTTTTAAAACACTGTTTTAATGCATTAAGCCTCGTTAAGCATTTTTCAAGTTAATCGTTAGATAGTCTCATTTAACATTGCTCAGTGAAATAGTTCTTTTTTTTCTCAGGTTGACAGCTGTTAAAAAGATGACGGCACACAGGAGCGGAATTGTGGTTCGCAATATTGGTTTTCTGCAGGTGGATTATTTAAATTCAACTTTATTTTAAATACATACGAGCATGACTCAAATAAACATTAATAATTATATGAGACAGTATACTTCATTCCAGCATTTTTCTGGAGTTTAAAACATCTTTTGTTGCACGCAGACAAAACTTTCTCTATAGGAATTCGTTAATTTTATAAATACAACACACAATAGCTCTTTAAAGTGGTAAAGGTTGCCGACCCCTGAACTAGAACAAATGCTGTTTTGGTGCCCTCTAGTGGTTACAACATTGCAGCCATTAGCAGTATTTGTTAATGTGGGCTTACCGTAGTTTAGTAGAAAACGGCTGACGCTGCTGCGGGTAAGCACATTCTTTTTCTCTACATTTCAGTATGTTTTTATAAATAAAAAAGGGATATGTGTGAACTTTGTGTCATAATTATCCTCGTGCCTACATTCCCATATAGTGAAACTGACGCTGTAGCTTTGTATGGCTAAACGGATAAACACACGAGTGTAAGAGCGACGTGTTTTTATATGTTCTTTATTTCAGTTTATGTATGTGTCTGCAGTGTTATCGCCTGGTGTATTAATACATTTTTATGTTTTGCTCAGGTGTGAGATTTTCATATCTCAGTTACTTAGTTTGATTAAAATTGTTATTTAGTAGTTCAGCAGAAAATCGCTGAAGCTGCTGCGGTTATGTTAATGTCTGTAGTGTTGTCGCCCAGTGTATTAATACATTTTAAGTACTTCTTAGACACAATTATTGTTGCTGCGGTAAATAAAGAAATTAAACCAGAGTTTTGTTGTGTGCGTCTTCTATTTGAAATTGGTGACAGTTGTGTGAGACAAAGTTGAGGACAACGAGTTGAGGAACGAGAAATTAAGCATCGCTTTAGGAAATACCCCACTTTTCCTCTGGAAATGATTGGCTCTCACTCCAGTGCATCAGACTGGGCCAATTGCCGCCCGTATGCAAATGAGCAATAAGCAAGTGCCGCCATCTAAAGAGTATATAAGGTTTCGGGACGTAAACCTAAGACGTTCCCTTTCCAGCTTCACTCGATATTGCGACGCATCCGCTATGGGAACAGTAATAAAATGGTTAATATCGATAAAATGATCAATGATGGTGTCCCCCTAAGTTGACGTCATTCTCCACGATCGCTTATTCAGTGCTATACGATTCGCATTGACAGGTAAAAAATTCGATCTGTTTATTTACATAGCAGACACTAATGCACTAATTTGATTCATATCCGATGTTTTTCCACTCACGAATGAGGCCTAAAAGCGATCTAAAAAATGTCAGAATAATGTTTTTTCCATGCTTACACGGTCATATCATATCCGATCTGTACATTATAAGAAAAAATTGGGTCACTTTATACATGCCATATAAATGAGTTATAGGATGTAAATTAATGTAAATTATGAATTATATTGAATTATAAATAAACATACCTGGCATGATGTTTTTATGCTTGTTGAACTCAAACTACCCATATAAATAGACAATAATTAGGCAAATCCTAATTGTGTCCCCTCTAGAGAGACAAATCTTGGTTTATATGTATGTGGGTATATGTTTTATGGTTTATATGTTTATATTTTTATAAAAAACACTTTACAAGCCGACAGTGAAAATATATTTTTAAACATCAGTCTAAAATATATATTTTATCATGGAAATTCACCTGAGCAGCACATAAACAGTCTTTGGAACGCTAAAATCAATTGCTTTTAATAAGTAAACTTTAACAATAACTCAAAATAACCTTGATCACCTATACAGTACATCATATACAGTTTTATGTCCAACTTAAAAAACTTCCAACTTAAAACTGCTTTTTTTTTTTTTTTTTTTTTTTGGAAAAACTCAAAGGTGTACTTGAGGTTGTCAAGAGCAGAAATTATGTGTAACAATCATATGGTCTCAGATGCCCTGGATCACAACTTCTCCATCTGGTTCTGCAGAAGCTCCTCTCCAGATCGTGTAAATTTCATTTTGTAAATTCTTGATAGCTGAGGCCTAAACAAAATAAAGCACACTTTGAATAAACCTTAAGTGATTAAAAACATTTTTAAATAAACAAATTTTGAAAAGGTTTTAATCTCAGTCCATTTAGTTATAATGAATCAATAAATCTATATCTGAACCTATAGATAGTGGGAGTTCATTGCTAAAAATTTGTCAAAGATCAATCAAGATTATAAACTTAAAGCTAGATAAGTACATTGAGAATGCAGCTGCACATGTTTTCAACTCACCAAAGTTTTTACACAACCCCCCACTCCTGCACTAGTAAATGCGGCCTAGGATGTCAATAAAAAGTTTTTTCGTAAATTCATATAAATGAAAATATCTGGCATGGTTTTGATGCAAAATGATGGGAAACGTGCTGTTATAGTGAAAACCCTTCAAATTAAGTAAATTAATAATCTGAAGCAAACTCTTCTGTGCAAAGTGTGGCATTTTATTTGTATTTTTCTTTACTCTTTAAAGGGCCCTCCTTTCAATTTTGCCTTACTATATCGAGGATGGGGTTTGTGGCCCTATAACAATTTGAATGGGCAACAAAATTCTGTGAAGGTTACGGGACCTCTTATACTGCAATTAACAAAGGCTTGAGCCATATATCCCAGTTACGTGTATTGTCGTTATGTTAACGCACTTGTTTTATGCAACACACTTGTCCTAATAGATTGAACCTCTAATAACTAAGTTCACGTAAAGTGTTTGACATAAATTCTGTGCATTAATTGGTGAGGATTTCCTTTGGAAACTCCCCTGGGGAGATAATGCGAAACAGTGCTTCAGTTACACTTTGCGCCAAGATGCAGCGCAGTGGCACTGCTTCTGGGACTCTATTTATTATTATTATTATTATATTCAATTCATTGTCATTGGGCAAGGTACATGTACAGAGCCAATGAAATGCTTTTTTCGCATATATCCCATCTTAGTAAGTTGGGGTCAGAGATGATACAGCGCCCCTGGAGCAGAAAGGGTTAAGGGTCAGGGACCCAACGATGGCTGACTTGCCAGTGGTGGAGCTTGAACCCAGGTGTTTCTGGTCTTCAGATCAGCAACTCAGCACCTTAACCATTTGAGCCACCACTGCCCCATTTGCATAGTCTACTACCAGTGTGAACTGTGTATTCCGTCCAAGCTCCTAAAAAAAAGTTAATTCCTGGAGTCATAAAGTCTGCCTCTGAACATAATTAATTCATCATTGTCATTAGGATGACAATAGGATGTCCCTAAACTGGCTGTTATTAAGCCGCTCATTAAAAAAACACAACTTGATCCCAAAGATCTACTTGATTAGAGAGAGACCGATCTTAAACCTCCCATTTCTGTCTAAGATACTAGAAAAGGTAGTATCATCACAATTTCATTTTTTCTTAGAGAAAAATAATATCTGTGAGAATTTCCAGTCAGGATTTAGATTCTGTAATAGTAGTGAGACTGCTCTAATTAAAGTTACAAATGACCTGCTGCTATCAGCTGATAATTGTTGCCTCTCCCTGTTAGTACTATTGGACCTCAGTGCTGCGTTTGACACTGTCAACCACAACATTCTTTTAAGTAGATTAGAAAGCTTTGTTGGAAGTGCGTTAGCATGGTTTTAAATCATACTTATCTGACCACCAACAATTTGTAGCAGTGAATAAAGAACTGTCACTTTATATGTTATGCCTGGGAAATTTTTAGGAAAAAAATGGTGTTAGCTTTCACTGCTATTCTGATGACACTCAGCTATATATTTCTTCGCAGCCTGGTGAAACTTACCAATTCGAAAAATGTATAAAATAATTCATTTTAGATTTTAAAATCCTGTTAATTACTTATAAAGCCATAAGTTAAAGGCCTGGGGAAGTGGTGGCTCATGGTTAAGGTGTTGGATTGCCAACCTGAAGATTGTGGGTTCAATTCCCATGCTTCACCAAGCCACCACTGTTGGGCCCCTGAGCAAGGCCCTTAATCCTCAGTTGTATAAATTATGAATAGTTGTATAAGAGCGTCTGCCAAATTCTGTAAATGTAAATGGTTTAGCACCTCAGTATGTGAGTGAGCTCTTATCCTATTATAGTCCTCCACGTCCGCTGCGCTCTCAAGACTCTGGCAATCTGATAATACAAATAACAAAATAAACTACAGGTGGCAGATCCTTTTCTCTAGTGCCCAAACTTCAGAATAATTTACCCTGCTGTTTGGGAGGCAGACACACTCTGCCAGTTTAAAACTAGATTAAAGACACAGAGCAGGATTAAGTCGAGAAGGTGTGTGTGCGACAAGGTTATAAGACCAAAAAGCATTTGAGTGAGAAGGCATCAGGCTTACAAGAGCAATTTTAATGTAGAAAATTAAGTGGATCATTATTAGCACCTAGATGGGTTCAGTTTGACAGACAATTGGCTAATACTTGATAATTACATTATTATTACACCTCAAGATTACTGTTATAAACATAAGGCGCCTTCAAGTGGTTAAAAGGGAGGTGTTGCATCAATGAATAATATTTTTATTATTTCATAGAAAGTAGTTTTCGAGTTCAACACGTATTGAAGTAATAGTTCTTCATATAACTTTGTCTGCAAACTTGATATAGCTAAAACTTCCACTCTGTTACAAGTATATTAGAACCATCACATCTACCACAAACTACTGCTTTGTAAGTAATCTAATAGAAAATATGAACTCCTTTACACTTAAGGAAGATTAGGGAAAAATGTTTGACACTGTGGTATAATGAACACACATTGCCCTAAAAAGAGCAGCCTGAAAATAGAGCGCAGCTGAAACAAAACTAAACTAGAGGTATTTAGTATTGCATGACAGCAAAGCTCTAAAAACTGCTAGATCTGATTACCTTTCATGTCTTTTAGAAGAGAACAAACACAACCCAGGTATTTATTCAATAGAGTGACATAATTAACTAAAAATAAAGCATCAACAGGTGTTGAAATTTCCAAACAGCACAACAGTAGTGACTTTATGAACTACTTTAATTCCAAGATCGATACTCTTATAAAATTGTTACCATGCAGTAACAACCACAGTATTGCATTAGCATTATAGCTTCCCAGGGGAACAATTCCACTTATTCTCTACTATGGGAGAGATGGAACTTCTCAATTTAAGAAGAAACGTATCAATTTATCTAAACCAACATGTAGTCATAGGACCGCTCCTAAATATAATTAATTTGTCATTGTCATTAGGATATGTTCTGAAAATATTTCAACTGGCTGTTATTAAGCCGCTTATTTAAAAGCCATAACTTGACCTCAAACTTCTGTCTAAAATATTAGAAAATGTATTATCATCACAATTAAATTTTTTCCTGGAAAAAAATGGTATCTGTGAAGATTTCCAGTCAGGGTTTAAATCCTATCATAGTACTGAGACTTCTATAATTAGAGTAACAAATGACCTGCTGTTATCAGCTGATAATAGTTGTCTCTAGGGCTAAATGATTAATCGAAATCGAATAACAATCAAAATTTTGAAACAAAAAATAGACACCAAACAAAAAAGGTAATTTGCATGAGTGAAACAGCACCACAGGCAGCTGTTTGAGGAGTGTATTGCTACAAAGTCGTCTAAAAGTACTGCTAGTGACATTCAGTCTAGTAGAAAGCAATAAAGTACAATTTGGTTGCAGCTGTTACAGAATAAGAATACAGAAAAAGCACCAGTTAACTAACGCCATAACCCGCTACCTCGCTAAAGACATAGTGCCTTTAAACGCAGTGACAAAAGAGGGATTTCCTGATAAAGTTGAGGTGGAATATTACGCTATAACAACAGAATTATGGTATAGCTGGACGGCCGAACCATATCTTAATTTCATTGTGCACTATATTAGTGATGGCTTCCAGCTTAAATCTTGCGAAGAACAACTGATAGCTAGACTGCTTACTTTATTACTTATTCTGTATGCGATGCGAGTGTTTCATACGACAGACAATCACTTTTGAATATTGGTCACATCTGCACAAACTTTGTTTTGGACTTTATTTTCAACTCTGACCAGATACCACCGGAGCTCGTAAGGAAGCCGCAACACAGCGAGCCTTTTATCCAGAGCGGAACTGTCCGGTGCCAGCGCAGACGCTGAGACCATAAACAGAAACGGGGAAAATGCGGAGGAATCCGGGTTAAACTGAAACAAAACCCACATCGGACAGCGTTTCCTAGTATTTTCCTCGCCAATGTTCAGTCCCTGGCGAATAAACTGGATGAACTCAGGATCTGGACCCTAACACAGAGACTGATAACGGACTGCAATATTATGGTCTTTACGGAAACTTGGCTCAACAGCGCTGGGGATTTCAATCACTGCAATCTAAGATGTGTTCTGCCGAAATTCCAACAAAACGTCTCCTGTTTCACTATGGGACAAAAAAACTCTAGATCATGTATACACAAGTGTGGCCGATGCTTACAGAGTCACACCTCTCCACCACCTCGGACAATCAGACCATCTTTCATTGTTCCTGTTGCCCAAGTACTGTCCAGTCATTAAAAGTGTGAAACCCACAATCAGGACTGTTAAAGTTAGGATGGATGGGGCTGACGCTGCTCTCCAACAGCAGTTCACACATACAGACTGGAGTGAATTTGCTGTGGTTTTCCATCAGGTCCTTGCAGCTGAAATCAACCTTCTATATCAGTGCCAATCCACTATCCTCACTGTCCCACCTGCAACATATCTCATCAGTAAATACTGTTGGCCAAGTCGAGTCACCTTTATTTCTCTAGCATATATATATATATATATATATATATATATACACTGCTCAAAAAAAATAAAGGGAACACTAAAATAACACATCCTAGATCTGAATGAATGAAATATTCTTATTAAATACTTTGTTCTTTACATAGTTGAATGTGCTGACAACAAATCACATTTATTAACCCATGGAGGTCTGGATTTGGAGTCACACTCAAAATTGAAGTGGAAAAACACACTACAGGCTGATCCAACTTTGATGTAATGTCCTTAAAACTGCCTTGTTTTCAATTTGTGGACTTTCTGCAATATTTTCTACACAGCAATGCGTAAGTTCTATTTTTCTTACTCCTCTTTTTTGTGAGTGCTATATATGTATATATTTTAGTGCTCAAGTTAAAACAAAAATCACCTATTTAGATTATTCTTCTTAATAATTCAGGTTACTTTGACACACAGCTACTACTTATCTATTTTTCTATGAGTTTATTATATTGAAAGAATCATGACCAGTGGTACTCAATTAAATTTCCTTTCTTATCTCTAGCCCGCTTAACTACTGAACGTAGAGAGTACATCAGACGAATGTGGCGTTCTCAACCTAGCCTGTCTAAGTGGGGAAATCAGTGTTTTTCTGGATCGTCTCTTCCATCTACATACACTCAACGAAACTTCGCCTGTGCGTGTAATTTTCTCTCCTCGAACCTGTGATGTAGGAACCCAAACTGACTGTGTGATCCCTCCGGATCTCACTAACAGTGCTGGGCCCTCCAATCCGGTCAAACGGGTTCGTTGGGCCTCACCTCCACCACCAGTCTCCCCAAGGCCATCACCGTTGTTTTTCTCTGACGATTCATCATCCAGTCTGATTCCCCCTTCTCCTCCTATCTGCCACACGGCCGACAAGGTTGATGTTATTTCACTTAATTAGCGTATGGGGCTTTCCAATAAACCTGTTCCACTCTGTACCACTGTGTCTGTGTTTTTCTGATTTTGTATTACACAACTAGACTACTTTATTTGTGCACACACACTTCTATGATTAGTTATATTTTGGTAAAACTTTTTTGATAGCACACCATCCTGTTCTTTTTTCCCTTTTTTTTTCCTTCTCCTACATCATATTTAGCTCACTCTTATTTCTTCTTTTTAGTGCTACTCCTAATATGTATATTTTATAATTAGCTATTTATTAGTCATTATCATACTCGGTCTATCACCTGCACAATTTTTTAAGTATTTTTCAACATAATTCCCCCGTCTGGAGCTCTAGAGCTCCATATAATCAACATCTATCAACCAATAACCAGTATTGTACCGCCCTGCCATACCCCATTATTCTATATAGTGTAAGGGTCTGAGACCACCCTAGATTAAGTTTATCAAACTACAAATTAACTAAATTAAAACAAAACCATTAACAGCTACTGAAAACCCAGTGTAATATAAACATCAATAAAATCCAGTGTAATTTAACCCAAACCTACTAAAAATCAACCAGCATAATTAACTAATTAAAATAAAACCAACCAAAATAAAACCAACCATTAAAATAAAATCAAAATCAAAACTAAAATTAAAATTAAAACTTAAAATAAAATCAACCAACATAGCTATTAAAAATTAAAAATAAAATCAACCAAAAATCAACCAACATAGCTATTAAAAATTTAAATTTAAAATAAAATCAACCAAAAATCAACCAACATAATTCCCCCATAACTGTTAACAGTGAATGACTGTTATATTTGCTCAATCTCAAAAAGGGTGAACCAGGAGTGGGCGAAAAACCCTCACATAGCCAATGCTGAGGGAAAATTCCCACTCGGCCCGCATTTTTACGCGACCGTGAGTTTTCCCACCAAGGTCACCTCAGTGATAATAGAATAAAATATTTACAAAGAAGAGTACATCTGTTAATTGTAAAAAGAAAAAAGAAAAATAAAGTCAGAGTATTGACGCTTCGGTAAGCAAACAGTGAATCTACCAATACCAAGTGTGTGATGGACAGTATTTGTAAATCCAATATGGCAAAGGAATACGCAATTTCTTTTGGTTCCGCGCAGCAGCCCATATTTTCTTACACAGTTTTCGGTCATGTCGTGTGTAGGCGTGTACAATGGCTATAGTATCATTGCAGGCGTCATCTTTATACTGTACTGGTTGTCGAGATAACTTTCGTAACCATGTTAGCAGTGACTTTGGTTGTGACGTCCACAGATCATATCCACCGAAGGACACCGTGAGAGCATTAAAAATCACCTGTTGTTGAATGTGACGTGATAACAGAAAAGCATGTCCATTGCGATGCCCATACACATGTGCTAGAGAGATTGATCTTTGTACTTTAACTGTCTGCACCACAAGACTTAGTCCCTTCTCTAGCTGATAGGTATCTTTACGTGCATGCTGCAGCCATATTCCATTATATCTGATCATATCTGCATGTCGGAACAGCACAGGCAATGGTCGTAGGTCCTCTACTAATGTATTCCATTCAAAAGATTCTTGGTTAGGTGGGTAGGAGAACCACACATTCTGCTCCATTTCTCCATGCACTGGTTCATCTGCCATCATCAGACACGCTCTACAACAGTGTTTGTGAGGTTCCATTTCCTCAGCCATCCTGTACAAGTACCCATCCGAGCAGTGCTCCATAACGACACATGCACGACTCAGAATGCGCTGTGGGCGGTGTTGTTTCTGGGACGTCATTATCTGGGGCATCATTGTCTGCACAGAACACTTAGGGACATACAGCACACAACAACAAACGATACCATACACTCATAAAATCATATCTTAATATATACTCATTTGATTAAATGTCAACGTACACAGTATTTTATATTTATAGCATATATTTACAGTTATTACGTGGGTTAAATCTCAAATCACACTAGATTGTAACAGGTCCTCATTCAGGTCCACTACACATTCATCTAATAGGTCTGTAACTAGCACTGTCTAACATTGACAGATGGGTACTTTCCCACCAAAATTTCTTCGCACACACACCATTTGGGAGAGAACCTACCAATTTGTTCCCATGGGAGCGAATGCACAATGGAAAGGTTTGACCAGACTGTTTTTGAATCTGAAATATTTTCATTACTTTGTGTGCTAGCAGAATGAAAAGTGCATGAGGAACTATGATTACGCATCCATTCTGCTCCATGGGCCGATCCTAATAAACAAAATCGTTCCCTAGCGCTGCTTTTTTAGCCATTTCATCCGCTGCAGTGTTACCCCTAGTAACGATAGAATTGTCCTTTTTATGTGCCATGCACTTAACAATAGCTAATAATTTAGGTAGCATCAAAGCACTTAGTAATTCTCCAATTGCTAGCCCGTGAGTTACTGTTGATCCATCTGCCCGTAAAAAACCTCTTTGTGCCCAAATTGCTCCAAATGCGTGACAAACTCCATACGCATACATTGAATCCGTGTAAATTGTACATTCATGTCCTGCTCCTAACTTACATGCTGCTGTTAGGGCTTTTATTTCTGCCAATTGTGCGGAACACGGCTGTGGTACTGCTTCACTTACTACAACGGTAAACGAATCTGTTTCTTTATCGTATTGCATAACTGCGTATCCAGCTTTAACGCCCTCATTTGTGCGATAGCATGAGCCATCCACAAAGAGAATGTATTTAGCATTTTCCAGTGGTTCTGGTTTTAAGTCCGCTCGTGCCTTCAAATATTTTTCTGACTCTTCACTGCACACATGTGGGGTTCCATCATCCGGTAACACCATTCTATCAGCAGGATTGATTGTACTACATCTTTCAATAGTTAATTCTGGTGCTGATAGTATTACATCATAACCAGTTCGTCTAGCATTTGTTATTACAAAATTTTGGCTAGTCAACAGAGCATGCAATGCATGTGATGTATATAGGGTTACTGGGTGACCCATGGTAATTGTTGACGCTTTTTCATACGCGAATGCTGCAGCTGCTACAGCACGGTAACATGGTGGCATGCCCTTCTCCACATTATCCAGTGCTGTACTGTAATAGGCAATGGGTTGTTTCCCCATTCCTTGTTTTTGTTGTATCAGAATTGCTGATGCGAACCCTCTTCTTTCTGATACGTAAAGCTGAAACGGTTTAGTGTAATCTGGGCTAGATAAAGCTGGAGCTGTAGCTAATTCACTTTTAATTAATTCAAACGACGCCTCGCCCTCTGTTGTCCAAGTTAGAGGGGCACTCGGTTTAGTCTGGTCTGCCGCTTTTATCATGTCTCTTAATGGTTGTACTTTTAATGCAAAATCGCATATCCATGATCTGCTAAAACCCGCCATGCCAAGGAATGACAACATCTGTTTTACAGTTTGGGGTTTTGGAGCATTTCGAATTGCTTCAATATGTGTTGGTGATATTTTACGCATTGTTCCTTCAAGAACACGTCCCAAATATTCGACTTTCTGTTTACAAAATTGAAGTTTATCTTTACTCACTTTATGTCCATTTAGTGCCAGTGTTTTTAACACAGTTACCGAATCTCGTAAACACTGTTCTTTTGACGGGCTGCATATTAGAAGATCGTCCACATATTGAAGAAGACAACTTGAGATATGCAGATTAGCCAAATCTCGAGCTAACACCTGATTAAAAATTGACGGGCTTTCACAATAGCCCTGTGGTAGTCTGGTGTAGGTGAACTGTTTTCCCTCATAGGTGAATGCAAACAGAGACTGTGACTCAGGGTGCAATGGAATACTAAAAAATGCTGAGCACAAATCTATGACGGTGTACCATTTTGTTCCATCAGGAATATTTGACAATAGTGTATGTGGATCTGGTACCACTGGAGTTTCAGCCACTACCACTTGGTTTACTGGTCTTAAATCATGCACTAAACGCCATTTATCTGAATTTGGTTTTCTTACTGAGTGTTGCAAGGGCTTTTAGTGGAAATCAGAACACCTGCCTCTACTAAACCTTCTATTGTAGGCCTGATGCCACTCAATGCTTGTTGCGATAGTGGATATTGTCTTTGATAAGGCAATTTTACATTTGGTTTTGTCTGTATTTTCACTAACCCTGCTGATTTTACTAGCCCTACATCTGTTTGGTGTTTTGTCCATAATTCTTCTGGAACCTCGGCTAATGCCTCTTCTTTCTCTTGTTCAGTTATCTCTTGTTCTCCTGTCTGTTGGGACATTTGTTTTCCTGCTCCTGCCTCTACCTGGATTGTCATTTTCCTGCTAATCATTACTTGTGTGGCTGTCATGTGTTCGGTAGTAACCTGTGATATTCTAAGGTACTTTTGTCTGGGGATAGATGTTCTGTTGGCGTCCACTCTCTCACCTGTCCTGCATCCCTAACCATCTGCCCTAAATCTTTAGATTCAAAACCTTGCCCGATCATCAGGGTGACATGCGGAGCCGCACTTTGTACTTGATACCAGTCTTTGATTTCTGGTGGTAGTTCTGTTCTTGCTGCCACTCCCTGTTGCCCAATTACAATGTCAGTTATCTTTATACTGTATGCTTGGCCCTCTGTTTGTTCAGTCCAGAGACAGTCGTATTCTTCATTCTGTCCTCCTTCATCATACATCAGTGTGCAATGCCAGGGATCTCTTGCTTCTTTGCAGTCTGGTCGCATATATGTTATCCATGGTTTCCAATCTGTGTACATTTTCCACAATTGTGTTGACGTTTTGTTTTCCAGCTCCAACCAGTATGCTTTGTCGAACGTGCAATGCTCATTTTCTTTTTCCATAACCACACATTGATGAACAAGAGGTTCTGGAAGTGTGACCCACACGCCTGTGGGACCACAATGTATTTTTGCTCCTAGCTTACAGAGTACATCTCTTCCTAGAAGATTTGCTGGTGCATCTGGTGAATAAAGTAAGGGTGATTGTACTGTTAGTCCTTCAATTGTTATATCCTGAGGCTCTGTGAATCGTAATGTCTGCGTTTGTCCCGAGAAGCCCACTGCTTTAATTGATTTACGGGAGAGGGGGAGCTTAGAGCCTTCTTTACCTATACAAGTGAATGTTGCACCTGTATCAATCAGGAATGATGTTGTCAATTCACTCCCAATTTCTGCCAGGATTGTTGGTTCTTGTGCAGGATGCAGCGAGGTGGTGTACTGCATCAGCTCCCCCACGGGCTCCTCTGGGCATCTTCACATGTGTGTTGGGTTAGGCCTCATTAGGCCTCCCCCAGGTGGCGCTGGCATTTGTTCCCGCTGCTGTGGTCCCATCCATTGACCAGTCCAGTTTCCTGGTCTTTGTTGGTACTGCGCTTGAGTCTCCATCTCTTGGTGGCCCATATTAGAGCTTCCTTCTACATCCTGCTGCATGTATGGACAATTTCTCATCAAATGTCGTGGATCATTACAGTTCCAGCACCTTGCTCCACGCATCATGTTGTTTCTAGGTGGGGGTCTTCCCATAAACATTCCTCTTCCTCCACGGCCCCTGTGTTGGCCCCACCACCTTTGTGGCGGTTGTGCATAGGGTTCCATTTGGTGTCTTCCAGATGCCATCGGAACTTGGTAAGGTGATGTCTGATACATTACTTGAGGTTGAGGCGCTGCTTGGTTCACAATTTGTGGTAGCTGTGGTGCTGCTGTTTACATTTACATTTACATTTGCAGCATTT